>JADDOH010017702.1:0-40766 GCA_016648135.1 Agrypnia vestita
GATTGGGGATAACCAATTTGGTTGTGTCAAGAATGTCTTACCCGATCTACGAATCCTCTGGTGTTAATGTTTGTGCCACGTGATAATATGCAAGTGTCGTGTGATGGCTGGCAAATCATGTAAGAAGGCACAAGGCATATGCAAATAAGGAAAAATATTCACAGTACCAACACTGCATTCATGGTAGATGAATTGGACGTTGTTATGCAGAAAGCGTCTAACACCCAATTTTAAAAAATGAGTTATACACGGATTTGTACAGCTCAATAAGATATATGTATGCGCTTTTGGAGGTGGATGAGTCCTTCGGTTTTAGATAGAGTTTAACTCAAAGGTCACCACTCCGTTTGTAGAGTCGGAGATCTCTGCTGCGGTTGATGATGTAAAAGTTGCGATGGTTTGACAGAATTTATTTGATTACAAAACACAAATTATAAAGAATACAGTAGTGTAAAAAGGTTACAAGTGAAAGCGTGACGTTCGAAGGTATGACGGCAAGGACTTCCGCTGTATCTGAGAAGCCCCGCTGGAGTGAGATTGTTTGTTCTGCGGGCGCGTGCTTATATAGTCATTCAGAACAAAGGAATCGGGGGTGTTATGATTTCTTCTTTACTCGGCCGCGCGTGTGGGTATTTAGCTTAGATTAGCGAGGTGCGTTTCATCACTCCGATAGTCCATACCCTCTGCTATACCTCGCCTTTGTACTCGGTCATCAGTCTGGCTTACATTTGCCTTACTCAGCAATCTTGTCTCAACCTCTGGCGACGGCCTGCCGTACTCGTCGTCAGCATCTGTGGTAACTCATTACACGGGTGTCTGTGTGTATGTGTCTCGGGCCACCACAGCTAAAAATTTTCAACCTCTAAGTGCTAAGGATATGGAAAATGAAGGCTGAGGAAGAAGAAGAAGAAGAAGTGCTTTAGTTTTTTATAAATTCAATATTTTTCTAACCCGCATCATGGTCATCACCGTTCCATTAATTAAAAAAAACATCCATAATTTGTTTAATGATTCTTAAATATTAATTAAATAAGCACTTAAGATAATTCGATACTTTTTTATCCAAGAGACAAGACTTTTTTGTTCAAGAGAAATTTTGAAACAAAAATGACAATGATTATACAAGCAAACTTGTTTATGGCAGTGTTACAGTGTGACCAAGCGACAAATATTCGACGCGAGTGGGTACTTATGTGCGAAACGGAGCAGAACAACCTAGCGTTAGACAAAAGCCCAGTAAAGATTCTACTGACGCGAATTAGTATGGACCTGTGTGAAAAATTCTACAAACAATTTGTGAGGGTGAATCTAAGAACGGTACTGCGAATAAATTCGTACCCAGTGACTTGTGTATGTAAAAAATAAAAATTGATTTAATGTTTCATTTGCCTCCCACAGCCACGAAATTATGACGATACATTTTAAAATCACGTATTAAATATTTATGTCTACTTCTTCTTCTGAAGTCCATGACCTCATTAGCCCTTTTCATTTCATGACAATGTTTTGAGTAGTTAAATATAAAATTATATTATTAGTATTTTTAATATTTAAAACATTAACTTCATAGTTAGACATTATGACAGAATGTTAGTTAAATTAGTATAAACCACTACCAGATTTTAGGTCTACCGGTTTCGAGACGTACCCGTCTCTTTGTCAGTACCAACACTACACTACTACGTTGTAGTGTAGTGATGGTCCTGACGACGAAATGGGTACTCTTGAAACAGGTAGACCTAAAATCTGATAGTGGTTTATTTATACTAATTTAAGGGGGGGTAAGATTTTTAACTTTTTTTTTGCATTTTATTTATAATTTTTTAAATGAATGAATAACATCCTAAGAATATTGTGTCAAAATTTCAAGTCAATCGGAGCAAAATTGACGAAATTATGAACATTTGAGCGATACTCAGACTGATTTTCTATACCTGCTCGGGCAGCTGAGAGATGCGCTCACCTGAGGACTACCGGACGTGCTATTTGCAATGGAAGAGTTTTGCATAGACAAGGACAAACAGATGCTGATGATGAAAGCTCTTTGCCGTGTGAACATGGTATCGACGATTATGTGTAAGTATAAAATAAGTGTTGAGTTTTATTTTGAATTTTACAGTGTGCAAAACTTTAAATCGTTTTCCCCACATCTCACGTTTTCAAAGTCGGTGTCCATCATAACTTCAAAACTACTACACCGATCCTTTTGAAATTTTGAATACTATTTCTGTACATAATTTACGAGGTAACGCTGTCGAGTTTTTTTCAAATTTGTTATTAATTTTTATTTTTTAATAACAAATTAGTCAATATTTTTCGCAAAAAATCGCGTTTTTCCTTTCAAAGTGTTCCAAAAAATTGAAAAATTGAAATTTCAAAAAACCCTCCCAGCATTACCTGGGAAAATCTATTATCTAACGAATGAACTTTGATTTTTTGATTTCAGATGATTTAGCACCAAGTTATGATGGACACCGCAATTCTACTTTTTTCCGAGACACGTCCGAATAATTGCTGCCATTGCCGTATTTCTTAATATTTCGTCTTGAAAATTTTACACAATATTCTTCAAATATCATACTTTAATGTACTATTAGTTTTAATAAAGAGATTTTAACTGTGTCATCACAAAAAATTCACAAAAACATGCCTTTTTTTGTACGAATTAACCTTACCCCCCCCCTAACACTAACATTCTGTAATAAAATTATAATTGAACTCACCTAACAAATTATGTTTTCCATATATTTTAATGATCATCATGAATAATCTCTGCGGAGTTTACGGCGAATTCATCAATAATATTACAAAATTACGTCTATATAATTGATATATTATGATATACAAACAAAAGCGTGAAAAATTTTCCTATAAAATAATCTGAAGCAGAAAAACTACCCTTAACATCATCTTCAATTAGATTGACGCAAAAATTTATCGTTTTATTTTCACAAAATTTTAACTAAATTGAAAGAAACTCCAGCTCTGTAATAATTTTATCAAAATTCGCCGGATAAATGAAAGAATGTTTGTCAACTTAGAAATATATTACACCATATTATATATAACTAATTTACTAGCGTAATACGCTGTGACAGATCTCCAATTCTCCTCGGTAAATTTGTCATATTTTTGCGACGCAAACTTTTCCAGATATTTCGGTCCTGGGCGATATTAACAAATTGGAAAAGTTTCCCCCATCAAAACTTTGAATTAATCGAAACGTAATACATCAGTACGAGTCTCGGCGGTCGAAGATCGGCTATTATTAGAAGTAAAAATATTCGAAGCGAGCTAAACGGTCTAAGTAATACCTGAAAGTTTGTAATTTAAAATGCAAATGCATTTTACTGTATTCATAATACACGAAGCAAATGAGACAGTTAAAATTCTCGCAGCAAACAACACAATTTAAATTCTGTGCGCTAATGCAATTTACGTGTTGTAGCATTTAGAGTTCAAAGCTTCTTGACCTAAGATTTCTAAGAAAGTATTTATGAAGGGCGGTTTTTTGTTGAGATGTTTTTTTTTGTATCACCCAGTATTCATGTAATAAATATTAAATTCTTAATTAAAATTTATCAAGAATTTAATTGTTTTGTTTATTTTCTAAATTTTCAAGATTTTTTAAAAAGTGCAGCAATTTTAATACAATTTGTTTACATGGTATGAAAACATTGTAGAATAAATGTAGAGTGCAAGTAGGACAAGTGGAAGCAGAACAGGAGAAATGAATGAATAATGGAATGTACAGGGATACCGTTTATGTAGCCCGCTTTCCCTTCAATAATTTCCCTTCTAGTCGGGAAACCTTATCGCTGGCCGATGGACTTTGAACGTTTGGTTCGCGACTGGGAGTACTTTGGTAAGGATAGAATCCAGATAGCGGAAATAACAAGCTTGAGTTTGGGTAACTTCCCGTGCTGGTAACTGCCGCTATGCGTACATTACCTCCAAAATTATATTTATCATTTGGATGGTATAAACAGAACTTTTGCTCGTTTTCTTAAATACGTAAAAATACATATCTGGTCATTCAGGCAGCTATTTAGGACACTCATACAGTGTACCTTCCTCACTGATACTTATATATGTAAACACATTCTCTTGCTCTCCTTTTTATTACACTTTGTTTGTTTGTAGGCGTTTGTACTTTTCCCCTACCACATATTACATAATGATGCATGTTTTTACCAAAATGCTTTACCAAAATGTAACCATATTTATTTTTCTTTATATCTTAATAAATCTCTCCTACCATATCCTAAGAAGTTCTTTCACAGTTCGTGTATTGCATTCCTAATACATCCTACGTGAGCCTTTCACAAGAACATATGTGTTCTGGATAGCGACATTCACCAAAAAATTCATTTGTTCCCAAGGGTCAGAACTTGGACCAATGGCCAATGACCAATATTTTTGGCCATTATAATATATACTGTACACCAACTTATAACACAGAACAGTGGAATTTCTTTTTAGATAATATTCAAAGTGGACACCATTTATACGTACATAATTGTTTATGATGAGAAAGATATTTTAATAAACAATACTTCTACTGGGTCAACTTCACTGATTCTTAGTGCTTGTTCAGACACAGCGGGAACCGCGCAGTTTCAGAATCGCGTGGGCTCCGCGCGGGTCTTATGTACGTAGGTTTGTTTGTGATCGTTCAGACACAACCACGCGGTTGGTCAACCGCCGCGGTGCCCGCCACCCAACCGCTAGAAAATAGACTCGCGCGGCGTCCGCGCGATTCTATTACTATGGAGCCTTACGAAAGCGTTCAGTTGCGTTGCGGGCACCGCGCGGTTCCCATGTCACAACAGGAGCACGCGTGGATTATGTTCTCTTTTCTATGGTTATGGATCGCTTTGACACTGAACTTTTTATTGATGAAGTGGAGAAAAGACCTGCAATATGGGATCTTCAATCTTCAGTATGAGGATTACTCAATTGTGCCAAGAACCAAGCTTTACAGGAGTTGGTGGAGATATTTGAAAATGGTGAAGACACGTTGGAAAAAATTGTATTTTAGTAAGTAGTAGGTATTTATTCACCAAAAATGAACTGACAGAATAATATTTTTGCGTCTTGCCATGGAACACGGCCGTCGTTCACAAAGTAATGAGTAATATCTCTGATATTCAAATATGGAGAACGGCACCGGAGCTGTCAAACTGACGTTTATTTTCGCGCGCACAAATCACTTATTAACCGCGGCTGTATGAACACATGACACAAATCGCGTGTTTTGAAACACGATTCTGAAACTGCGCGGTTCCCGCTGTGTCTGAACAAGCACTTAGCATTAAATAAAACGGATATTTTATACGAACTGTATATTTCACTGAGAAGAAAATCTCTACAGAAGCCTGAAGAATATAAGACTTCAGCAAAACGTCGAGATTTGCTTCTCAGTGAAATATACAATTCGTATAAAATATTAGTTTTATTTAACACACGTTTGTCGTTATAACCTTAGATTTAAGCCATAGCAAATCGCGCCAATATTTTTTGACTACTTATCGAACATTACCTTGTATTTTTTTTTATTTAGAGTGTGTTCCCGGCGCGAATCGCCGGGAAACAGGAAGTGGTAAAAAATATAGAATAAGGAGGATTTTCTTGATAGGGTTGTGTGAGTACGAAATCAATTAGGACTGTAATTTATGATAGGGAAGGATGAAATACCGAAACTCACCATGACGAATCCACTACAATGTTTAATAAATTGGCAATTTACTTTATAAAAAATCGTTGCGAAAACACTTGGCGAAAGGTTACATCGATAAATTCGCGTATTGCGATACAATAATACTCGATGCTTGATAATAAATTCGATACACGTAGATTACAACTCACTCGGTGTATGCGAGGGAAGGAGAGGTATCGACCCAAACGCCTAGAAATAGTCAAAAACTCTGCGATTTTAATGAGATAATTATATTTATTTTTTATTGGTCAACATAACTACATTCAGCTCGCAATATAATTTACATAGTCAGCTACAGTCGGGGACTGTGCATAGGGCCTACGAACCTACAAGGGGTCTACGAAAGTCTAAGAATGAAGTTTTAAATAGCAATTATTGACTTGAATATAACAAAAATATAAAATACTTCATTCTTTAATTAACTTAGTATAACGCACACATAATTTTTTTAAGTATTTTTATTGTTTCACTACTAGTTACGAGAAGGAAAGGTGTTAATTATTGCATTTTTTAGTTGCCTACAGCTTCAAATATCCATTTTATATAAAATCACCTATATAGATTGCAATCTTAACAAATTTATTCAGAAACTCGCAATTTTTTTAACTACATATTTTTTGCAAATTTTATCCCTTTAACTTGTTTTCACATTAAATCCTTAATAGTTATTCTACCTCTTTATATGTATTTTTTCTTTTTTGATTATTTTTTATACTTCAATTGTAATATTTATTGTATCCTGAGGAACAACTGTTCCCGATATATTTTGATTTATTAATTGAATAATGGTAAAAAAAGTGTATTCTATCTATTCTGGTAATATACAAGGAGTATAAAAGCAAAGGCAGCCATATATCAAGAAAAAAAAAATTATGCAGTCAACGAGGATAATTAATTTAAAATGTACTGAATTCGAGATTTAATAGGAAATATATTTCCAAATAACTATTTAAATCAAAACCAGAAATATTAACTTAAACCAGTCACCCCTAAGGCTAATGTGATAGTTAATGTCGATTTTGGACTGAAACATTAGTCCATGATGACACTAATATCCAATAATGTAAATAGTTAAAGTATTAACATAATTCTTTTAAAGTAAAATAATTATTTATGCACATATATAAAACAAAAATTGAGATGGCAATTATTTTAGTAGATTTCAGAGATTCCGAGAGAGAGAGAGAACAAAATTTCGTATTGACAATTTTTTTGTAATTATTTCAGAAAAACATCAGTGGCCTAATGCTGCCTTTGCTTTTCTACCCCTCATATAATATTTCCACAAAGTGATTTTTAAAAAGTATCGAAGGAATAAATCAAATCTCTCTCTGCATAAATCACACAACGTGTCATTACGCGTCGAAACCTTCTTTACCAGCGTGAGCATGAAAAAAATATTACAATCTGCTTAGGCAGATTGTAATATTGCCAAATTTGATTCGCTTTCACGGCCCGATTTCGAAACAATTCCCGGCCGCCGGCGTCACGAGCATTTTTGAGTGAAGATTAAATATTTAGCCCGGCTTCATCCCCTAAGCCTTTCACGGCCGTTTGACTTTGATATGCAACCCTTGCGAGCTCCTACTCCCCCACCCCCAATTGACGATCTTGCGGACCAGCCTTTTCGTGTGACACCTGTTATACAAGTCCGAACCCGGCTAACCGACATTTGGTGTAGAATTATTTAAAGTGACCTTAACCCAGAAAGTGAGAATGGTCATCAAATTTGGATCTTAACCTTTATGTGTGAACGTCATTTTTTATTAACACTACCCTGGGCGTTTTTTCTCACAAGCACCTGTTTCAAATGCGACGTTTTTAACAAAAATTATTCCCAATCAATTCAAATCTATTTGTATATCAAATTATAGGCTACTAATAATAATAAAAAACGTGAATATGTAATCAACTTAACGTATATTATAGATATCTCACAGAGACGAAACTGTATTTCTTATGGGAAAGTAGGTATAGAAGTCATTTGGGTGTACATAGGACTTATGACCTATCTTATGGTTGGCTTAAGTGATCACTTTACACAATGTAACATTCGCCATTCCCACCCATGATAGAATATACCATGCTTATTCATTTTTTGGAAGTTGTATATATGTTCAAATTACGTGAAAAGCTTTCACATATGAGTTGTAACCGCCTTTCCATGCGGCCTGTACAAAGCCATTTTCATTCCCCTAAATCCCCACAGATGTCGCTAATGAGAAAATCTACAACTGATTTTACGGAATCAACTTTATTATTTAAAACATAGAAATTCAAAGAAAATAATAATTATGGCACTTTTTAGACAATATTGTTAAAGGCTATGTTTTTTCCAATTTAAAAAAAATTATACCTAGTTACATAACAATACAAAGTTCTTTTTTCGTAAACTATAATATTAGAGGAACCAAAAAAACATAATAGCTCCTTCTGGCAATTTCGAGGGATAATTATTAATCTCACAAAGACGAAGCTATTTATATTTAAAATAATATTGTTGAATATTTTGCTATAAAAATTCAGTGGCATCATTACCAAGTGCGAAATCTGTCATTGGAATGACTATATATTTGTCTCTAGCATAATTCATTCGAATATATGAAAGAACCTGATTTAGAAAATTATATACAACTTTCAAAAAATTGATAGTGTGGATGTTCTTACGGTGGAATTGGTGAACGTTGCATTGTGTAAAGTTATCACTTAAGCCAGCTCACACAAGTCATATGCCCTGGGCGACCCTATAAAGACTTCTTTACACGTTTCCCATATAAGTAACTTCGTCTTTATCTTGATCGATACTTTATTATTTAAATAATCTTGAAATCGCATTTAAATAAAAAATAATAATATTATTTTTTAAATTTATTCTTCTGCTTTATTTTGTAACGAGCTTAGCTATCGAAGAGCTTATAAATCAGGATCTTAAGATATTTATAAACGTCTTCTAGTATTTTCACTTCTCATTAGTACGCTTACCTGAAGTGGGAGATTTCGTTTTGGTTTTGTACTGGATAAAAAATTTATTTTATTTATTTAACTGAATATATAAAAAAAAAATTAAACTAAACGTGTGTGTGATGTATAACGTGTATTTTAATGCAATTTCTCATTATTTTAAATAGCTTTTCTGAATTGTTAGAAAACTGCCATGTTATAAAATATTATTTATTACAAATCAAAACAATCTTCAGAATATTTTGAGTTTGTTCAAATTTTTCAACGAATACGCACCGTACTGGATTTTATCCCAGGAGGACATCATTAATCAAGACATCTTATAGATGTCTCATAGAGACGATATTATATTTTTATGGGAAAATATAATACGGCTGGCTTAAGTGATCACTTTACACAATGTAACGTTCATCATTTCCACCCATGATGGAAACCACATATATAAAATTTTTGGAAATTGTATATATGTTTTATGTTTTACAACTTTTTCACATTTGTGTTGTAATTAACATTAGCGCCATCGGCGTCCAAAACTTTTTCATTTCCTTAATGAAATAGAGATGTCACTAATAAGGTATCTATATATATCTTTAAAAAATTCCAAATAAACTTGTTGTTGTAAAACTTAAAATATATATACATCATTCAAAAATTTTATAGATGTGGTATTCGATTTAGGGTGAAAATGGTGAACATTAAATTGTGTAAAGTGATCACTTACGCCAGCGTACGATGGGTCGTAAGACCTATGAAAACCCAAAGACTTCATACCTACTTTGACATAAAAAATTATAATGTCATCTCTATGTGACATCTATGATATATCTTGATAAAAACAATCTTATTTCTAATCGATAATAACTCGCTACTAAGATGACATCTGTTTGCATATTAATTTCCACTAAGCGGCTGGAGCAGTCTATTAATAGAAACTGTTACGTTCCAGTCAGACTTTGATCTCTTATTACATCCAACCTTTTATATTTTTTTACCTGTTGAATCAAGGTATAATACATAGCCGGTTAATACCTGGACTGGATTCATACTGCAGCGTTTCCAGAAAGGTGGTTCGCGGAACCCTGGGGTTCCGTGGAAGGGTCACAAAGGTTCCGCGTTCCGTCTGAGAGTTAAATGAAACATTCGTAGACAATAAACAAACGTAAACGTTAAACAACCGCGCCATATGAGCGCCACAAAAATGAGTTGCAAGTAAACTCAGACGTGGAAAAAAACATACATACCTAATCCTTAAAATATCATTGAAAGAGAACTTCCCGGGAAAGTTACAGGACATCAACTGAGTACAGAATCCATTCGCAAATCATACAAAACCATGAATGCTAACTGTGTCAGAGTATGAAAATTTGATCGATGTTAAGTGTTCATCTTCTCTAAAACAAAAATTCGAATCAGAAGATCATCTGAATGACTTTTGGATTGGACTTGTAGACTAATACCCTGAAATCGTTGAGAAGGCTTTCATAATTATTCTGCTTCCGTTTGTGACGACTTACCGACGCAAGACTAGTTTTCAGCTTACGCTTACACCAAAAACAAGTATAGAAACAGACTAATGCAGCTCCAGATCTTCGCATTAAATTTTCAGACATTAAGCCTAATTTTAGTGCTATTATAAGAAAATATGTGAAAAAATTTCATTTTTCATGTAAAACATTAAAAAATTTCAAAGCGCAAGGTAATTTTTTTTGTTATCAAAATAGGATTCCGCCAGGAAAATTTGATCAATTAGGGTTCCGTGGCAAAAAAAAATTGGGAACCTATGTACTGTATCATTTATAGTGACCGCAAAACAAGCGTCGAACTATCACGTAAGTAAAATGCGTAGTTTCCCCGTAAAGCGATCCATTGCGACTAAATTTCCAAGAATCAAATTCCCGCGCACCCCTCTTCTGCCCAGAAGTGATTTAAGCGCAGTAAAACTTTGCAGTTTAAACTTACGGCCCATATTGTATGACGAGTATTTTTTCCAAGAAATAAAAATATCTTATGTCATTCTAAGGTTACTTTATCTAATCTATTCCTAAGAAGCTTCAAACCTCCTTTTGGACGTTGGTCCAAAAAGGTTTCAAAACTCTGGATTAGACAGATATATTTTACTGTCATATATTTTTTAGAAGTTCATAAGTCACTATCTATTTTAGAGCCGGAAAGTGGAATTTCTTAAGAAATCATTTATGACGTAATAAAATATGTATTTGACATGCTTTCAGGAAACTTTTTATGATTGGAGTTTATTTATAGAATATAAAAAGTATTTTTAATGTTAGAATAGACAGTATTGGTTTAATGTTAGAATACTCACAACCATATTCTCTGTAAAAGTAACCAAGCATATTCTTTTTCCATTTCCTGTCAGCTATCTTACTTGTGTTTCTCAGGTAGTTTACTTGTATTACGTAAATTTAAAAAAATATATATTTAATAGATAAATACATTTTTTTTAGATAATGATAATGACAGTTTTTACAAGGTATTTCTCTTCTACTTGAGTAATAAAAACTCGTGCGTAGGAGAGGAATACCATTATATTCAAAATGTATTTTATAATATCTAGTACATACTATGTACCTATATATAAGATAAAAATAACTAATATGCAAAATTTATAACAAATAAAATGAGATTAATAGATTAAATGAGAAATACAAAAAGATTTTTCTGAGGTAGCTATGTCGTCGCCACTTATAAATAGAACGGTCTTCTCGTATACTTTCGCGTGTTCTATCAATTTTGAGATAATTATAAATATACAGGTAACATTACCAGCTGCGAAATCTATGTGTACAATTTCATGAAAAGGACTACAGATGTCTATAGCGCAGTCCTTTCTAGCATGTGAAAGGTTTCAGATTTCGAATTTACTTTCAAAAATTTGATAATGTGCGGATGTTCTGACGATGGAATTAGTGAACGTTGATACGTTTCTCATATAAATAGCTTCGACTCTGTGGAATCTTCTAAAAAGCCTTACTTATACATAAAATACACGTGATGCAATTGAATGGCGAGGGTGTGTTAGATCAGTCATGGATTCGCTGACAAAATCACAAAATTGCATAATAACCAAGAAATCGAGAATGTTTCCTTTTTCGTTTGGAATATTTAGCGTTCTTGACCCGAGGCCAAAATTCCACAAGAACAAGGTAAATTTTAAGCGTACACAACAAACACCGGTTACAAGGCTGGCAAATGCAATTAATTTCGAGGTACCTAAAATAAAAAGGTCTTTTAGACAAAGACAACTTAATTTCACTGCCCCGTTTATTTTTAACAAGTTACGAAATGAAACAAAAGAAATTACAATACACAAACCTTTTAAACACCGTATCACTAATTTTATAAAAATATCGGGTAGAAGGTATGCTGAAGAAGTGATCCACCCTTGTCCTCTAAACAGAAAAAAACTGCTTCATATAATTTCACGTATACTCTAATATAGTATTTATTTTTGTATCTACTTAAATTTTTATCTTAATTTCATATGTATATTTTCTTTTCTTTTAGATTTATGTATTCTTATGATTGTATATATTACTAAATTCTTTCTGCTTTCTTTTTTACGTTTATACTTCTTTACTATTGTTATTTGTTACTATTACATAACTATCAAATGAGAATAACTGCCACAGAACAGGTTTTACCTAGTGTGGCAGTTGTTAGTAACGTATATTAAAACATATAAATAAATAAACAAATTGAGCAAGAAAAATAAATCGCGGAATTCGGGTAAAAATAAATGTTTCAATATAAATTCACATCCCTTCATTATATTTTCCATGCAAAAATACAATATCGGATAATACATGCTATAAAATATAAAAATGTTACTTCGAAAATACCGAACATGTTTGTAAAATGAAATTTATTGGTAAATGTTATCCAATAATGTTTCTGGATAACTTTATAGCCCTTATTTTAATAATAATAATTCGATCATTTATAAAGCCCCGTTTAACTTACTGCCTAAAAAAATTTATTTACTATTACCCACTTATTCACTAGATGATATGCAAAATATATCATATATATTAATATACATATAAAATATATTTTATATCTTTTGCACTTGTTTTTATCCCTTCCCTTTTTACTTCCTTTTACGTCGAAAAAACTATGGATCGATTTTTAACCCTTTTCCCGTTATCCAATCGAGCTGAAACTTGGCAAGTAGACTCGTGGCGACGTTCAAGAAGATCTATCAAATTTTCGTTAAAAAAATTAATAATTATAGTATAATTTTGGATTTTTAGAAATTTTATTGGTTTTTTCAAATTGGAATCATTAGAAAAATTTGATTACCAGCAACGGCGGCCCGATAACGTCGCGGAATATTTTCTAAATTTGAATTACTCCGTCGGTATACATAATAGGTACTTTACTACGAATGTCGAAAATCTAAATTGACTGACAAATGTTTTTATAATTTAATCTTCAAAGCATGAAGTGTCTTATCAAAGCTCAAAACATCTGACATTTTGGAAATATAAAATTACTGAGTAAGTTTAGTGTTATGTTATATGTATATCCATCTTTAATTGTTGTTATATTTTACAAAGAAAGGGAGCATAATAAAAACTTGGTTTTTATGGGTTACTTTTTTTACTAAGTAGATCTTCCTTTCCTATCCATTTCTGATTCCCCTTTTACCTTTAATTCTTCGACTTTCCTAGTTTGTTCGTTACTTAAAAATATCCTTTTATTTTTTACTTTTTATATAACTTAAGTTATTGTTGCTATATGTTAATATATAACATGTTAACTCTGTGGAAACTTGTAAGATGGTCTCTGTACTATGTAATAATCATGCGTAATCTGATTTTTATATGTACTGTTAGTTTCCCATGAATAAATAAATAAAAATATATAGTAAAATGGAATTTACGTTAAAACTATAATAGTTGGGAGTGCCAAGAAGAATCAGGTACTTTCGCGGAGTGCATACTAGGAGTGGGAAACATTAGGTAGTGAGTGTTGTACCGGTCTGATTCTGTAGGTTTTTATACAAGTGCGTCTTTAGTCGTTTTTTGAACTGCGGTAAGCTGTCTGTTTATCTCAGTTTATCAGGTATTGTATTCCATAACTTTAAATAGAACGTTCTTCTCGTATACTTTCGCGTGTTCTATCAATTTTGAGATAATTATAAATATACAGGTAACATTACCAGCTGCAAAATCTACGTGTACAATATATTGAAAAGGACTACAGATGTCTCTGGCGCAGTCCTTTCTTACATGTGAAAGGTTTCAGATTTGGAATTTACTTTCAAAAATTTGATAACGTGTGGATGTTCTGACGATGGAATTAGTGAACGTCGACACGTTTCTCATATAAATAGCTTCGTCTCTGTGAGACTATTAGAATTTATTGTTCGGAAAACTTGGATTCTGAAGAATCTTCTAAAAATCCTTACTTATACATAAAATACACATGATGCAATTGAATGGGGAGTGTGTGTTACATCAGTCATGGATTTTTTTTCTTAATTTTTATCTTAATTATATATGTAAATTTTCTTTTCTTTTAGATTTATGTATTCTTATGATTGTATATATTCCATATGTCCAGACATGACGAAAGTACGGGTTTTTTGTGGACGCGATTTATTTCAACCAACCTAATTATATTAGATATTGGTGCTGAGCGAAGTGTTAGTTGTCTGTTGTTTGCGGAGAACGGAATGCAGGTGTCGTGATGTATTGAGGGGCCATGTTGTGAATAGCCTTGAATATTGTTACAATTCATAGCCTTTGTCCGTTGTATTCGCCTTTGGATCCTGTTTTCATCAAATTCTAAGTCATCGTGTAATTAATTACTAAGCCATAAAGGCGTCGGCTCTAAATATTATTTTTCATTTAGTAAGTTAACATTACAATTTGTATTTCAACTTATATTTTACATTTCACAATCTAAATTTATTACTTTATTAGCTATAACCCGTCAAAAATGACGTACTTTTAGTATATATATTTCGGCCACCAGTTAAGCCTGTGAGAACAGAGCTATCTAAAATAGCGTAGTGTCTTGACGGCGCCAGAAAGAGAGGGCGTCCACGGAAGACGTGGCATGACCAGATTAACCAGATACTGGAAGATGGTCCTGTTAGAAGTCTGAACAACCGTCGAGCTTGCATGCGAAGATATATGAATGTAGACGAAGCGAAAGTTGTATGTCAGGACAGAAGAGTATGGCGCTCTATCCTCTCTGACTACCCCTTCGGGGAAACGGCGTGATGGTAAGTAAGTAAGTAAGTAAGTCTTGGATGTTAGTGATGGACATTATTAAATAGAGAAATATGCTTTTTATCTTCTCATTATTACAATATACCTCATCATTATTTGTTCCATCAGCATTAGTGACGAAAATTTTTGCGTAGAAAATCATATATTTTGATTTATGATTAATACCAATGATATGCAATATAGTAATGGATACACTAATTAGTTTTTATTTTCTTTAGACTGAAATATTTTAAAAAATATCTATAAATTTAATTGAGAAAATGTTGTTTTTTTTGTTTTTTTAATAAAATACTCTAAATAAGATTTTTATTTTCTTTTTAATATTTTAGATATGCTTAGAAGATCTTCAAGTGACTGTTGCGAAATTTAGTGTAAATTAAAAACGGTACTCCAATTAAATACGTTTCCTGTGACATAATGAATTTATTTCCGGTGTTTCGTTTGCCTCCCAAAGCCACGATTCCGTGATAATATTTTTATTTATTTATTTGTTTTTTATATTGTTTATTTTACATTTGTTAATATTAGTTACCTACTAATAAATGCCACACTAAGTAAAACCTGTTCTGTGGCAGTTATTCTCATTTGACAGTGATGTAATAGTAACAAATAACAATCGTAAAGAAGTGTAAACGTAAAAATGAAAGTAGAATAAAATTTAGTAATATATACAATCATAAGAAGACTTAATCTAAAAGAAATGACAAAGAAAAAAAAATATAGATATAAAATTAAGATAAAAAATTAAGTAGTTATAAAAATAAATACCTACTATATACATACTTAAAATCAAATTAGTATTTTGGGTCACACATACACACACGCATAGAAAAAATTCAAATTCATCTCAGATATTCGGGCAAGCACCTACTTTCTAGTACTATTCAAAAATTATTAAAATCACGGAATTTTAAAATTGCTTATTCTTTATTTAAAATTGCTACAAAACAAAAGCTGGTTGTTATTCTTTAAAATGATTTTGTTTCTTGTAAATCTGAAAAATTAAAAAATTAAGAAAGTGTGACTTCAGAATAGATGTCTATACTATGTAATATCATTTATCAGTTAAACCTAAAAGGACACCGATATAGTGGAAATGGCATGAAAATCTTGACGAGTGAGTTTGATTTTTGAGGACATTCTGCGTAATCAAATTGTAAACAAACTGAAAGGGAGACCTCGCATACAAAGGACTTATGATAAAAAATACATTTTTACGTGTTAATTTTTTTAATAATATGCTCAAGATCTAATTCTAATATCTTTTGAAGGGGTTGAACCCACCACTACTCGGCTATATTTAGATGTATCGATTTACCTTCCCTTCTGCTACGTGCACATTTCCATTGGCCCAAAGCAGGTCGCACACAATGTTCTCACTCAGCCTTTATAAAAAATAATTTTTAATCAAAAATAAACGTAATATTTTATTTAATACGAGCAAAACAACCGTGTGGCGCATCTATACTAATATATAAAGAGGTAAAGTTTGTAAGTTTGGATGTAGGAGGTAATCTCCAAAACTACTCATCCGATTTCAAAAATTCTTTCACCAATATTTAGGACTTTCAGAATGGACCTAGGCTATATATTATCTCTTTAAAATAAAAGAGCTTTTCGTGGTGACCTATTTTACAACTACAGTTCATGAAAAAATCGAGCGATGCGTTTTTATGAACGCAGCCTTAACGGTAAGATATATTTAAATACCTTCTATAGAGAAGATATAGAACTCAAAAAGAACTATAAAAAAAATGCGACAATATATATCTATATGTTAAGTTTAATACACAAATTGATAAAATATTGACTAAAACTTCCTTAAAATCTACGCGTGAGCTAGTTATTAATATAATTAATTAGAATATACTTTTACCACTTATTTGTTTAATAAAAAGTTTAAAATATATTTTTTAAATAATTATTAACCCACCAATATTTATTATTGAACAGCATTAGAGAAAACTCTTATTTATAAATAATCATATTTCAAATTCAGTACTTAAAAAAATTCAAAATTCTCTGCAACAGGCTGTCTACACTAATAATAAATTTAAAAATGTTATATTAAATAATAAGGAAAAGAATGTTATTTTTAAAAAATACATTGATTTTTAATGATCGTAACTATTTTTATATGGGAAAATCGTGTAGAAAGTTTTATGTTAGGATTAAAGAACACTTGAGGTATTCTAGTAGCAATAACTTTTCCAAATTTTCTAATCATCTTTTGGAAATGAATCATTATTTTCATATTAATAAACGTTTACAAATTTTACATAATATTTATACAGAATTACAGATGGATAAATTAGATTAATGAGATAATTAATTAAGAGTAAATGTTGATATTTTCAATAAAAAAGACGTGTAAACAAAGTATATTAATATAAATTATATTTCACTTAATTTTTCTTGAAATTTTATTTTTGTTATTTTTTCCTTTTTTAAATTAGCGTACTTCCGGGTGATATTCTAGTAGTTATTGCGTCGAATATAATATAAAACATGATAAACAAATCGCCACATCAAATACGATTATAATACATGTTTGAATGTATTATAATCGTATTTGTGATTTAAAACCATTTTATCAAAAGCATATTAATTTTGAAATCTCGGGTCTGGCTTCAAAGTAGGTATGTTACAAAAATATTAAACAACATTTTTACTCCCCTTATATTAACTCGTGGCGTCTGCTTGCTTGCTTGCCGGCTTGCCATCGAAAAAACTTTGGTTCGATTTTTAACCCTTTTCTCGTGATCCAATCGAGCTGAAACTTTGCAAGCAGACTCGTAACGACGATCAAGAAGATCTATCAAATTTTTGTTAAAAAAATCAATAATTATAGTATAATTTTGGATTTTTCAAATTTTTAATATTTTTTTCATACAAGTTCTATGGATATTTCAACGCATATGGTAGACGCGAAATCCAAAAATGAGAAAGGGAGTATTGTAAAAACTTGGTTTTTATGGGTTACTTTTTTATATATCAGAACTCTCTGGCGTGTTCCTGCCCGAAAATTATCGCTTCGCTCGCATACAGTTAATCTACTCTCCGACCTCCGGCGGTATAATTTATAACTATTATAAATTACACCTGATTATGAGAGAGGCTGCTCCTCTCGAAACTATAGAAGTGATAGATTTAACTGAACGTGTGTGCAATATTCAATTTAATGTAAATTAAAATAATCATTCAGAATATTGTATGTTCAAATTTTTGACATCATTAATCAAGATATATTACAGATGTCTCACAGAGACGCTACAAAAATTTGAGAAATGTGTAGTTTATCATGGTTGGAATCTGTGAACGTTACGTTGTGTAAAGAGATCACTCAAGCCAGCCGTACGATAGGTTGTAAGCCCTATAAATACCAAAAAAGACTTAGATACGTATTTACTCATATAAAAAAAATCTTCGTCTCTATGAGATTTCTATAATATATTGTAAGGCTAAAAATAATTACACACTCCTGTTAAGTGACAGTTGTTTGAAGTTGTCACAACACTATCTAAGGATCAAGAATAGTCTACGGTGTTCTACGGCTTTCGCGAAGCATCTAAAACATTCGAGAAACATCTACAATAATCTAGAAGCCACGAGAATCGTCTCTTAAACACTAGAAAAAGCCGGAAGGTACAAAGTACCTCGATATACGAATATAAATACGGGACCAGGGCGCGTGAGGTTGTTATTGAACGCTTGGCAGAACAAAAGCGAAGTGAGCCGCGGGCTGCGAGGCCAGGGCGACCAATCGTGCGATAATTCGAGCGAATATCGTGAAGTACTTACTTACGTAGCGAAATAAAGCAGAGCGAATAGCATGTGCGAAATTGGATTGAATGTTCTAGTAAATGTTAAAGCTTTAATAAATTTTTTTTTCGTTAAGTGACTTTATACATCGAATAATAGATTAATCAATAATTAATAATTAATCTGTAAATAATTTCCACCGTTTTCATTAATTCCTCCCACAGCTACGAAACGTGACAATATCTTGATTAAAATAATCATGTTGAACCACAAAGTAAATGCCATATTAATCAGAAATATTTAAAACTTATTCGTATTACAGATATTAACATTCTTGCTACTTATCACGCCCATCTGATGGCAAGAAAAATAGTACGAACTCAGTGAGGTTCAAACCTCTGACCACTTGATCACTAAGCGAATGTTTTACAACTAAAAAAAGCACTTTATGTGACAGTGTAAGGGTACGGAATGAAATTTCCCCTTCAGAAAGGGTCGAAGTACATCAGTTGGCCGATCTACCCTCTACATAAAATGCGAAGATATAAATTTTCGAGAGAAAATTCTATCTGCATACAGTCATCATGGCACTACAGTCAGGGGATGGGATGATCCAATTCCCCTCTCTCCCTTCATTCCTCTTCTTCTGGGTCCTGGTAGGCCAATCGTGGACCTCAGAGCAAGTAGGTTCTTGTGGATACCATCTTCCGATGGTCCGTCTGCCCTCTATAAAATATGAGCGAGAGCATCCGAGATAGACATCTCTCGTCGTTGTATTTTAATAAATTTGTCCGCCCCTATCTCAGGGCTCGAAAACTTTGGGTTTGTGACCTCGAAGCAAAATATTATCTTTGCAAATCGGACCCAAGATTTTGTGCTCATATACCGGAAATTTCAGAGAATCGACAGAGCTCAAAATCTATGTTTTTACTCCGTATATCAAGACTGGTCTAATAACGATCCTCCGTAGTCGAACTTTGTTTTTGAGTAATATACGGGTAGACTTAAGGTGCTTTTGGGAACTACAATTTCAAACGCTGGCTAACAGAATCTGTCATCATATAGCTTCTTCCTCTTATCACTTTCCATTTATATGACAGTGGTCAAAAATATCTAATCATTGGTCGGCAGAAACAAAGTAATTACTCTTATCTCCTTAAAGTCGTCCCTTTGGTAATCACACACTTCTCCCGGTGGTCCCGTAATTATTGGAAACATTTCTGAACCAAATCTTTTGGAATGGTGCTCAGCTGGGCCGTCGCGTTTAGTATAACGTCATCTCTTGAAACTAATCGGCTTCCTTTTAGCGGCATGTTTACCTCGCGGAATAGTCAAAAATCACACGGAACCATATCGGGAGAGAAGACAAATCAGGGGAATTCTGTATTATCGTGGAATGGGAATGATGCATTATCGTGATGGAGCTGACGATTTTTTGCTATCCATGTGTGCGATCATTTAACAGACTAAACCATCAGTCAAAATTAAATAACAAAATCTTATTTATATTGTAGTATATAACCAATAAAAACTACCTTTTTTGTCTTCTGGTTTTCAGACGTAACACGCCTCTTCGTCAGGACAACCACTGCACAAGCAATTCAGAATATTTTTGAGTTTGTTCAAATCTTTCAGAACAGTGCTGGATTTATGTCACAGAGACATTATTAATCAATTAATGTATATTATAGATATCTCACAGAGACGAAACTGTATTTCTTATGGGAAATTAACGACATTAACGATATTAAAATAATTAGCAACATCTGTGGGGATTTAAGGGAATGAAAATGGCTTTGTACAGGCCGCATGGAAAGGCGGTTACAACTCATATGTGAAAGCTTGCCACGCAATTTTAACATATATACAACTTTCAAAAAATTAGTAAGCATGGTATATTCTATCATGGGTGGAAATGGCGAATGTTACATTGTGTAAAGTGATCACTTAAGCCAACCATAAGATAGGTCATAAGTCCTATGTACACCCAAATGACTTCTATACCTACTTTCCCATAAGAAATACAGTTTCGTCTCTGTGAGATATCTATAATATACATTAATTGACTACACAAGCATGTAAATATCACTACACACCAAAACCACGGTATTATTTACCCACCAACACCTTCAAAAAATACTCTTCACATGCGTGTGCTGCCTGCATGACTAAGTTTCTTATCAAAAAGGATAAAGAATTTGAGTAGAGGAGAGACGGAGACAGGGTGGAGTTTGAGATTTGATTTGTCAACATCAAATTTATGAAAAAAAAAACAACCCAAGACTTGTCATCACACCCTATAGACCCCATCTCGGTTGCAAGTTCTTGAAGTCGATCAATCACCCTATTGTTTTGGCTTGTTGAAACACGGTTCGCTGTCCGCTGATGTGTTACCATGTCCACTGATGCGTGGACGATGCCGTGAGGTGCTCACAGCACTGTCCCTGAAAGGATGTTGGATCATAGAGCAAAACAAGATTTCACAACAAGAACAATCTGGCGGGCACTAACTTCGTTCATTCATTCTTCAGTCAGAGGCTGACTCCTAGTGGCTGATGCTCGGGGCACTGAAATTTATTTATAGCCAAGTGTCGCACGGAGAGTAGCCTGTGTGTACCCACTAATTCCGCATCTACGTTCTACCAAATTACTCAAGAAGACCTCGAGAGACTACCTAGGAAGATTTAGAATATTTTGAGTTTGTTCAAATCTTTCAGAACAGTGCTGGATTTATGTCACAGAGACATTATTAATCAATTAGTGTATATTATAGATATCTCACAGAGACGAAACTGTATTTCTTATGGGAAAGTAGGTATAGAAGTCATTTGGGTGTACATAGGACTTATGACCTATCTTATGGTTGGCTTAAATGATCACTTTACACAATGTAATATTCGCCATTTCCACCCATGATAGAATATACCAGAAGCATGTATATTTCTTCATGGGTGGAAATGGCGACCGAATGTGACATTGTGTAAGTATCACTTAAGCAAAATTAAGATGGGCCATAAGTCTATGTCCGCCCAAACCAATGATTCTATACCGAACTTTCCCCTAAGAAATCACAGTTTGGCTCTGTGAGATATCTAAATATACATAATATATTATAATATATATATATATATATATATATATATATAAGAATAATATAATTAATTACACTACCGAGTCTAAGGTCTAGACCCTTACAGAAACCCCAGGAGACTTATGTGTCTTAACTGTCGTAAATATTATATATCGTTTATTAAATCACCCTATATCATTAGACACTAAAAGTCTCTTATTTTAAATATGACTAATGAAAAGCAAGCACAAAAAATGTGTATTAACCTTTCCCTTGCGGTGCTGAAATTGAAACGCGCTTATCAATGCTGTAAACCCAATGCGGGGTCTTTTTTTTCCTTTTTTCTTAGAAATATAAAAAACTCTTTTTTTCTATATAATATGAATATTTTACAATTTTTATTAGTATTGTTAATCATTAAAATTATAGTTGATATATAAATAAGTGTCAATATATGTGTCAATCATTGTGTAAAAGTGCTAAAAATGAGAGAATAAACATTGTCCATCACGAACGACAGTAAGACACGTCTGACCCGGCCAGCTGCGCAGCTCTACTAAAGAGCAAAAGTCGATAATCAGCCGAATCCGGCACCCTGCGCCCTACGCACTGCGCTCTGCGCATAAGGTAATGCGCTCCCCACATGACTTCTCCCTACAATCCATACACTTATTGGAGAAAACATTTATTTTGTTGTGTCCGGTAAATACTTATATATTGTAATTATTTTATCGAATACATAAATATTGTCACTTCTTCTTCATGTCCCCTGTCGGGTTCCCCCGACGTCGGCGATCATCTGGGAGAAAGTTTCCCTGTCCAGGGCAGTGCGGAACAGCTCTTCCACGCTTCTTATCCCGGTCCACTCTCGGATGTTTCGAAGCCAGGAATGCCGCCTCCTTCCGACCCCTCTGCGACCCTCAATCTTCCCCTTCATGACGAGCTGAAGGATGGAGTATTTTTCGCCTCTCATTATATGACCAAAATATGAAATTTTACGGAGCTTTACTATGTTGAGTAACTGTCCGTTTGTATTTGTTCTACGTAAAACTTCAACATTACTAGTCATGTCAGTCCAAGATATCCTTAACATTTTACGATGTATCCACATTTCTAACGCCTCTAGGCGATTTAGAGTAGTCACCTTCAGCGTCCATGCTTCAACACCGTAATTGTATTGTCACGAGAATCTTAAATAACAGAAACTTCACGTAATCGTAATCTGTCGAACACTCTACTAGATATTAGAAAGAACTCGAAGTTAACCGAAAGCACAGGATTTTACGAGAAAATTCGCGAAGTGACAGAGGATGGCAGAAACATCAGTTATTTCTGATCGCACAGATAACAGCGAACCGTGCGAGTTGACCAGAGAGAAAACAAGCCGCAGACATCCGGCCCGAGTACTTCCGCGCAAAATTGAGTAGAATAACCCGATGATAGATAAAAAGTACAACAAAGTGTGAAATATTCTAGAAACAATCAGTGTGAACTTACAAATTGTGCTCAAATTAAATACGTGTCCAGTGCCTTTATGTAGTGAAATTTTAATTAATTTTCAAATGTTTTAACCGTCAACAGGTCTTTATTGACACTAATAGATGGTTTTAAAATATATAGTATAAATATTTTTTGAATAATTTGAATACGATTTAATTACACAGTACACATGTCAGAACTTAAAAAGTGGTTAATAGAAAACGATATTAGTTATTTATGAACTATATTAAGTGTTTTATTATGATAATGACTTTGAATAATTAGTGATGTTTATATTTATATATATTTCTCTTTCTTTTTCCTTAATTTTTGCTATATATATATATATATCTTTAATGTGCTATTTTCTTTATTTATTGCTCTTTTCTTAATTTGCTTAAAATTTTTAACTTTGTACTGAAAATTTATTTTATGTTGTTTTTTGTACTTAATTGTTTTAATTGTAAAAATGAACCTACAGAAAAACGTATTTTTAGTCGTTTTGTGGGACAAAATATTAAAAAAAAAAGAAAATAAATAGAAAAAAAAAACATGTATGATGAATTAATAATAAATATTGTCTTAATGGTAATATAAATTGTAAATAATATTCAGAATAAAATAAATACTCTCACAAATCAGTGAATGCAATTTAGGAATATATTTTTGATTAACAGTTTGTATGACGAATATATTACGGAGGAATACCTAAAATATGGACTCTGTATTTATGATGGTGTATTTACGGAGATATTCACATTATTCGAGGCAATGTCAGCTCAATTTACACCACCGGAGAGGAAAGGTTAAAAGATGCCCTTCGCGATTACAATATTTTTCAATCTTAACAGCAGACAATTGACCGACTGCCTTTCAATAACTTGTTTGATGTCCATTGTCTCTCCTACAATACGAGCTCCATTGTACCGAGGCTAGCCCTGCTCTGCAGTCCGCTTCTACTTAACCTTCACTAGGATTCCCCCCGCTCGCCGGCGTACAAAAGACCTCCCCGTCGGAATATTTTAATCAAGTTGATTTTGGGCCCGTAGCTGAATATCGGGCGCATTGTGAACGTACCCTTTCGATTTCATACAATTTGATATTATTGGAGCTTCGGTTGACTCTCTCAATGCCGTTCAGTTGTGAATACATTTTAAATTTCTGACGATAATAAAACTAATCTATTCCGAATCAGGGTTGGTTATATCATCTTGGTTTGTAGCAATCTTTCGTTTAAAGTATAGATTTTTGCGCTTTCCACCAATTAAACACGTTTTCGAACAAATCTATGCTTTAAATTAACTATTCTATAAACCAATCCCATTATCAAATAGGTTACTTATTTTTTAAATTATGCAAGCATTTTCATACCTCCTACACAATGTCATAGCTGATACACATGATATTTTTTAATTTTGCAGTACTACAGTCATATTTCGCTTTGATAATTTGAGTGGCAATAATTTTTACATAAATATAGTAACGAAATGAAAAGCAGAAGAAATAGCGTACTGTCCGAATCCTTTGTAATATATCACAACATTATCGAAGGATCGAGAACAGCCTGTAATATAGATGCTATGAAGCCCTATAAAATATTATGTCATTTACGTTTTAGTAACAAATCTGAATTTTATATATTTTATTCTATAAAACTTTTAACATATTAAAAAAAAAGGGTTTGTTATTACTCCCTTTATATTAACTCGTGGCGTCTGCTTGCTTGCTTGCCGGCTTGCGGTCAAAAAAAAATTTGGATCGTTTTTTGACCCTTTCCCCGTGATCCAATCGAGCTAAAACTTGGCAAGTAGACTCTTGGCGACGATCAAGAAGATCTATCAAATGTTCGTTAAAAAAAATTAATAATTATAGTATAATTTCGGATTTTTAGAAATTTTATTAGTTTTTTCAAATTGAAATCATTAGAAACGCATTAGCAACATTAGCAACGGCGGCCCGAAAACGTCGCGGAATGTTTTCTAAATTTGAATTACTCCGTCGGTATACATAATAGGTACTTCACTACGAATTTCGAAAATCTAAATTGACTGACAAATGGTTTTAGAATTTAATCTTCAAAGCATGAAGTGACTTATCAAAGCTCAAAACATCTGACATTTTAGAAATATATTAAATTACTGTAAGTTTAGTGTTATTTTATATGTTTTAATTCGTCTTTAATTGTTGTTATATTTTACAAAGGAAGGGAGTATACTAAAAACTTGGTTTTTATGGGTTAGTTTTTTTTACGTTTTACTACTCATTTTTTTGTATCTGTATTACCTGTTATTTTTCAAAATTACCCGAACTCAAATATCATCACCTAAAAACCTCCTTACCTACTATAGTGTACACCTACAGAAAATATTTCACGTTTGATACCATGGCGGTCGCTGGCTCCTATTCTATTATTATAAGCATGTCGACATTGCCTATCATTACAATTCCAAGATTTGCGTGGGTATAAAGATATCCACGTATCTTCTGTCACGCGACCAGACGTCCTGCTTTGGGCGGGACAGTCCCAATTTCAATTTTTATCAATTACTCCCACGTCCCGATTTTTGTAAAAAATGTTACTACAACAAAATGCAGCTGCAGCAATGAAGCAGCGCGTGTTCACACACTGCCCAGAGAGCGAACATTTTGTTCATCGCATGTTACATTACAGGCGCAGAGTTATCGTCTGTCGCCACACCAGAAAAAATCACAACAGAAAAGAAATGGTTAGATATATTTCATCATTTTGAAAAAACTTTAAATGTTCGATACAATTATGTTATATTGTGGAATATGCGCTATTATCACTAGGAACTAATGTTGTGACTGAATGCGCATTTAAAATATGGTCATCTGATAAATTACAATTTAGTGGAAGAGATTATGATAGCCATATTATATGTGAAATATAATTTTACATAAGTTGAGATTTGAAAAAACATATTACAATTAAGGAATGCAATCCCAAACCCGCGAGATCGGGATCCCGCGATTTTACGAGATCAATCCCGAACAGAAAAATCGGTCGAGATTATCGGGATTATCGGGATTGATTAGCATTTTTTATGTTTTGTGAGTTTAATTATATGTGTGTATAGAGCTGTTAGTAAGTACTTAAAACTTATGTTCATGTCACATTCAAATAATGAAAATAGCTTTGAATAATATTTGCTCTATTTTATCAACCTTACATAGTAATAAAAACTACTACTAGTTAGTAGTTTTTACTCTACTACATTGACTGATTGATGCTTGTAAAAACGCCTAAAAAAACTTTAATGCAATGATTAATAATGAACATTTTATTAAAATTGCAGATATAAAAATGCAAGGCATTGTCGTTAATTACTATTCAGCTCAATAAACAAAACAAAAACACAACAGTATTCGGGATCCCGCGGGATTGGAAATTGTAATCTCGAGGGATCCCGAAAGGGCAATCCTGACTCGGGATTGCATTCCTTAATTACAATACAATTTTTGTATTCATATGAATATAAAATTTTGTTTCTCTAGAGTATTTTTTAAACAAAACCGCACTCCCCTCCCCCTCCCCACCCTGTCAATGGTGTCCCGCTTCGCCAATGTTAAAATCTGGTCACCTTAATCTCCTACCAAGTCTGGAAGAAAATAAATATGATCTATGATATTACATTTTAAATGGAAGAAAAACATTTATGTTATCTTCTTTTAGATTTCTTGGAACACATTCAGAATCATATAAAATTATTTACATAAAGGTTTATGAATGAAGAATTGCCCTAATTTTTGTGAATGAATACACATTCTTTGCATGTCAACATGTTTAGAAACATTAAACAACCCATTAAAAGCGATAAAGAGATGAATCGCTTATTTTAACAGATGGGTATGACTGTGATTGGTTTTTAGATGATATCAGTAATTGATGAATGAACAGGGATCACTATTTTATGATATCACAATTGTGCGTGTATACGGAAGAGATTTCCCTCGGAGAGAGATGCAGAAAGCGCTTGAAGACAAGACAATACAATACAGTTTAGCACGAAGAAGAAGTGAGTAGAAGAAGAAGTCAACAAAAGAAGACAACCAAAACATATTTTCTTCTTCAAATATAGTAAATTTATTTTGTGGTAACATAATTATAATTTATATAAATTAACTTTGTTAAAACCACTTATTTATTGAAAAAATTCAACATGTTTCGAAGCAAATGGCTTCTTCGTCAGGATAACAAAAATAATATTTAAAAATCGAAGTAAAGATCAAAATATTAAAAAGTTATATATGGAAAATGATAATTGAATATCATTTTATTAATATCATTTTCCATATATAACTTTTTAATATTTTGATCTATACTTCGATTTTTAAATATTATTTTTGTTATCCTGACGAAGAAGCCATTGGCTTCGAAACATGTTGAATTTTTTCAATAAATAAGTGGTTTTAACAAAGTTAATTTATATAAATTAAAACATATTTTCTTTTACCGACTCTCAACGAACAAAATCTTATCCCTGGACACACAGAACAACAATACATATATAAAATACATTATAAAAAAAAAATGTAGAACGTAAAGAGGAAACAAATTAAATGTAAAAAAAAATGAAATTATAATCATAAAAATACGGTAAATAATTTCCTTATTTATGGTACAGGATATTTATAGATATTTACAGTAGTTATCTCAATGAAAAGATTCAGGAAAGAAGCGCGCGCACTCATGCGCGCGGGTATTCAACCCTTTCTCCCCTTAAAGGCGTCACTCGATTCGGACATATTTACAGGCATTATAAATACATACGTACCTGCCTTAGAAATCCCGGACTTAACAGAAATAGTCTGTGTTAAGGAACAGCGGAGAATATATTATCTATAATATATTATAGATAATTCTAGAACCAACCAGGGGTTGTAAAGCTAGTAGCGATATTGTGATTCGACTAGCCCTAAGGCACGTCCCTCAGTACTCGTAGTCCATCGAACAATGTGTCTCACCTACCTTAGTCTTTTTAATTTCAATATTTCTGTGATATTTGTAAGGTAGAAAGCCTAGATAATCTTAACCGACTTACCCTAAAATAAAAATTATCTAACGTTGACAGATTTAAAAAAGAAGTGATAGACATACTAAGACGCACACAAACATAACAATGGAACTTATTTTATTTATCATTTTTTAAATGCTATGGTTATAAATTATTTAAACTTACTATTAAAACTCATGTGTAGAGTATGTAATTGTCATGTTAATTTAAATGTTGTTTTTATATATGTACATATGTATTTGTAGGGACTCGGGTCTTATGTAAGTAAGTGTTCTTAGGTTTTTACAGCCGTTCAGAATCTTCTGGTTCGTGTTTTCTGGGGTAATAGGCCGAAGTTTCGGATCCCATTGCAGATTCCATCATAACATCCTTGTTTATATACAATACCATATTTTTATTTCTTGAGCATACTTGACCCAATGCCGCGTTACCACTAAAATTAATTAATTAATTAATTAAGTCAAAAAAACAATTGTGCCATGCACGTACGTATGTGCCAAGTGTATGGGGGTCAAGCAGTATTTTTTGGGTATGGCAATATTTCCGAGCCAGGTTAATTAATGGCTATGAATGAAATACTGCAATGAATTTATGCCTCATGTGCAACCTTGTACAATTGCGACACGCATTTTATTAAAGTTATTCGAAACAACTGACCCATTTACATGCGTGGTTTAGTAGATACGTATGCAGTACGCATGTTAACAATTCACACATATACATTGGAAGATATACCAATGGAACTTACACTTTATGCCGTAACGCTCAATTTTCCGCAAAATTGTTTACACATAAAAAATAATAATTGATATCTGAGTCAACCGGGTAAATTATATGTTCGCATTCTGGAGAGAAAATGTCGCAGAGTAACAGAAAACAAGATCCAAGAAGGCCAATGCAGTTTCAGAGCCGAGAGAGGCACAACAGACCAATTGTTTACACTGCAACAAACTGGGAGTAAGGAAAAAATATTTATATGGGATTCATAGACCTGGAGAAAGCATATGACTTGGTGCCGCGCGACATCCTGTGGACAGTGCTGGACGAATACGGAATAGAGAGAGACCTTCTCAAGGCAATTCAATCACTGTATGAGGATTGAAAACAGAATGGGTCTGGACTGGTTGACTCTAGCAGAAGCATCGCAAGACAGGGGATCATGGAAGCATCTTGTCGAGTCTTTGGGCCCCCGACCCTACTAGGACAAGGGGAAGAAGATTATGATATCTTTTCATTGTTTCTACATACTCCTGATTTCATATTCCTGTAGCACTATAGACTTAACGACTCGTTGTGAATGTAGAATTTGGTTGTGACATAAGACAATTGACATTTCAGTCGTCACAGCTTACGCCTTCGGACTTTTCTTACGTCATCAGAATTACTCAAATTTACTTTGTCTGCTGGGCTTTGCGTGCTCGGGGCAGTTTTCCTAAAAGTTTCGGAAATCGTCGGGGGAACCATTTCAATACTACTTCCCTGATTGACCCACAAAACCTTACCTTATGAGAAAGTAATAACACACGTTTATGTTATGTTTACGTTATGTAAATATGAGGCTTTACATTGACTTACTTATGGGGGTTGAAAGTATAAGAATGCCTGCGAATAGTATCGTTATTCATTCGTTCGTAGAACTTTCTGAAGAAAACATTTCACGTATTTTTTTTGAGCTTTTATTTTTTTAGTGCATTTTGAAACGTGCTATAACGGTGCATTATTATAACATTAAGTATTTGAGTAATTTATCTGTTTGAGTTAACGTTTGTTTAATAATTACGTAAGTAAAAATTCTCTTGTTTTTAAAATAAAAATAATACCTACCTACATACCGCAAACCTACATTGTCTTATTTTTTATTTATTTTTTTATTTGGTCGTCCAACAGTAAGAAACAAATAATGGAAAGAAAAGAATACAAAATAATGGTTATAAGTCTCCCACAATTATAGGATGACACAGATAAGATAATGTAATTTTAAAGACATAATGAACGGGTCTTTTTTAATTCAACATCAACATAAAAAGATTTATTTAACATAGATAAAACTTAGTGATAATAAAGAGTAAAAGTGAAAGTATACACTAATATTATTAGTAATGTGTATAATGTATATAATGCAGATTGTCTGGGAGTATCTTTAACTAACGTAAATAAAAATAAACTACGAGTATATCGTGGAAGTTCTTGCAATCAAATCTTTTCTTAAGTAGTTACACTTTTTTTTTTTTAAATAGAGATGTGAACACGGAATACGTGTCACATCAATATTCTTACTATTTTCAAACTAAGCTAAACGCTTGTGCTATGAAAATAGGACTAACTTGCTAGTCTGGAGTGAGGTTCGAACCCGCGACCTTTGTATCACGAGGCCAGTGTCCTAACCACAAGACCAACAAGCTACTCGAACTTACGCATATACCTACACGTCTGAACTATGACAACTTAAATTAACTTATTCGTCTGAAGTGAGGCTCGAACACCCAACTACTGGGTCAGAAGGCAACTCTTAGAAACCAAACCATCAAGCACTTCAATGAAGATTTACTCAAAGATATATTTAAAAAAATAAAACGAAATTATATACTCTGACAGAACATTATAATATATTCAAAACTGAATAAAGTGTTATTAATTGTGAAAGGAATATTGCGAGATAAATAAATAATTAGGGTTTATTAGAAATTCTTGGTAACTAATTAATTAGGGTTTATTAGAAATTTTTGGTAGGCACAGCTTATTTCAAAGCTGTGCTTAACTAGAAATACTCATCGCTTGCCGATGAAAGATTTTAACGACGTGAACTCAATACAGGTCGATTTTTTACTGAAGGCGCCTTACAGTCGGCTACTGAATCTGTTACAAATACCTATATATATATAGATTTTTTTTTTAATATAAAAGTACATTTATTTGCTTAACCTTTAATTATTTTATGGATTGGAAATAAAAAATATTGTATTGTATATATAAATGTTAAAAACATATTCACATTTTGTTTATACCATTAATCATCTGAACTTAAAGATGAAGAAAATAAATAGTGTTTTAAGTTGAACAGTTTACTTTATTTTATTAATATAATGGATAATTTCATAGATATTTAGGCCCGAATTCTGGGTCTTCAAAGCATAATTTTCAGTCCAAAATAACACTTTTAAGGCGTACCTTAACCTTTAAATCATCTAAGTATTGACTCTGAATTCGGGTTATAGATTAGGAGCCAGCAAACGCCAGACTTACGTTATAGAATCAAACCTGACATATTTTCTGTAGATGCACACTATAGTAGGTAAAAGGTTTGGATATTATGATATTTGAGTTCGGGGGATTTTGGCAGATAACAAGAAAGACAGGTACAAAAAAATGTGCAAATAAAACGTTAAAATATATTTGGTAATATTTTTATACAGTGTCCCGAATAAAATATATTAAATTCGGATTTGCTACTATGACGTAAATGTCATGATTATTAGAGCTTCAAAGCGTTTGGCGGAAGAAATGCCCCGCGAAAAGTGTCAGGCAATCATTAATATGAGTGTATAGTACTGTCCCGTTAAGCATATTAAAAAATCAGGGTCGAAGCTCTTACACTTAACATGCACATTTTTTGTACCGTCATTACTCGTTATCTGCCAACATCCCCCCGAACTCAAATGTCATAATACCCAAACCTACCAGTTAATATTTCAGATTTGATACCATAATGTAAATCTGGCAGTCACCGGCTCTTAGGCCCGAATTCAGAATCAATACTTAAAAGTGTTATTTATATTGAAAATTTTAAGGCATACCTTAACCTTTACATCATCTAAGTATTGAATTCGGGCTTATATCATTGAATTGCCGTGACCAAAAATCATCCTGTAGTGGGTCCAATGATTGCATTTATAAGTTTTACAATGCACTTTTTAAAGATTAAAACCATAGCTTTGTTCTTGTATATAAGCTCTTTTGTCGTAGTGCAGACGATAGGCTGTTAATAACAATCTACTAAATTGCGATAAAACTGTAATTTGGTTTTACCTGTATACATATTCTTTAAAACAATAAAAAACAAGTGTATGACGTACGTAAAAATATTATAATTGTCCAATTAGAAACAAATAAAAGAAAAAACGAAAGTGACACCTCTTTTGTATCTCCGTCATACAAAAAAATTCTCAGAAATATATATTATTGAAACGAATTTTTTTACGGGCAATTTAAATATACCGTGTAAGGCGTTATTTCAACTGTTATTCAATTTTTTTTTTAATGTTATATACAACCTCCCTTAAGGGTGGTGTATTTTTCTCCTCTCCTCCTTCAAGGGTAAAACTTTTTTTATATGAAGAACCGATGAAATAACATGTTATTTTTTTGTTTCAGATGGTGCTGTGGAGGAACTTGGTTCAATAAAGTGAAAAAAAAACATTATTAGGTGGTAAAGCCAGAGTTCAACATGGCGGGCGTGGATACTCTCAACTGTCAAAGGTAAGTTATGAAGAGGATAGTAAAACGCATTCAATTACCTACACAATTAAGCGCCAGAACTTAGAGAACAGAAATCATGTAATCACCGTCGTATTCCGCTCCCGGGTTTTTCGTTCGCTGCCGTTCGTAGGCTGTATTGATGTTACAGGATCACTACGTTACAGGATCACTTCGTTACAGGATCACTACGTTACAGGATCACTATGTTTACAGGATCACTACGTTATACTAAGTCTTCAAGACTTAACGGCCCTTAACTTCGTTCCGTCACAAGGTCGCGATCGACTAATTAGCAGTACGGTTAGGAATACAAGATGTAGGAGAGAGGCAGGTGAAATTATTTCGCTCAAGTTCTCAAGTTGTAAAACTATTTAATATATTATTTATTTATTACGCAGTCACTGAACACGAACATAACTGGAGCACTTTTCTTTAACAAATCGTTAGTTAACTTAGTAAAAACCACTAACAGATTGTTAGTTAACTTAGTAAAAACCGCTACCAGATTTAGGTCAACCGGTTTCGAGACGTACCCGTCTCTTCGTCAGGACCAACACTACACTGCTATATTCACAACATTATACACCCCAACCATAGTATTGTTAAACTTTCACCAATATTGATCACATGCGTGTTAATCTTGACAGAGACAATCATGCACTACTAGCCTACAGATCATTCAGGAATCTAACGAAAGAGAGTGAGAGGGGGCGGGGTCTAATGTGGGTGTTACCTCATCTTTTGTGAACGTTAAATTAAACAAAGGGCAATATGGAAAATTAATGTGGTTATTAATTAGAGGTGCTCTATTATTCACCGCCTCCCTAATGTAAAAAAATTCTAAATTATTCCATTTTAAACCTTTATTGTTAGTATTTAATATTTTCACCCCTATTTATCGAGTCAAATTTATGATTATTTTCCTTGAAGTGGTTTGCAAATTCGGAAAAATTGTTGCTATTAAGACACCTCATGCTTTTATTTAACTCGTTTTGTTATTTTCTTAATAATAATAAATAAAAAATAAAGTATCATTCATTTAATGAACGCGCCTTTCCACATGACTATATCTGTATCCCAGGGTATGGCTGATGCAGACCAGCTAGCGTGTAATAAACTTGACATATCTAGTGGTGTGAAGTCTCTCCACGAATGATCACCCGAGACTGGAAATAATGGTGTGTGACAAACAAAGAATAAAAAGACTTAGGACAGCAGCTTCCTGACAAATGGATCTCTCTCTCAATTGTATGTTTTTCTTTGTTTAGTTACCTCCGTAACTTTGAGAATACAATCATTAACAATAATAAAGAACGTGAAAGGAAAGAAATACAAAATGAAAAATACAACCATGACTGACAAAAGAGGGTGAAGGAGATTCTTTTACATCCAAGAGCTGTCAAATTCAAATACTAAAAATAAAATCGAAGAATTCGCGAGTGGTCCAGAAAAAAAAAATTCTTGGACATTTCATAAAAATTCATAATTTATAGGTTCCTTCCTTTATATTTTGATAGTTATAATTTTTTTTTAATTAATTGTGTTCGGTTCAAAAAAAGCGGCTATTTTTACTTCAGTAATAAATCCACAGGTTTTGGAGCAAAGACAAAATACTAAACTAGTATAATCATCTGTAAAGATTTTGCCAATTCTCGGACTAGTTATATTTCTGCTGATAAAAGAAAATCACGAAAATGAAAGTTAGAAAAAAGTAGTTCATCATGGCAAAAACACAAGATGCGCTTCAAATCAAATATTAACAATACCAAGAACAACAAACAAATATGGTCTGAGGACACTTGAATATCGAGTTCCAATGTTCTTGAAAAAAATTCAAAGTACCTTTCCCTCAGGCTTAAAAACTCCAAAGTCAATGTCAGAACATAAAAAGTGGTTAATAGAAAACGACATTAGTTATTTATGAACTATATTAAGTGTTTTATTATGATAATGACTTTGAACAATTAGTGATGTTAATATTTATATATATTTCTCTTTCTTTTTCCTTAATTTTTGCTATATATATTTTTAATTTGCTATTTTCTTTATTTATTGCTCTTTTCTTAATTTGCTTAAAATTTTTAACTTTGTACTGAAAATTTCTTTTATGTTGTTTTTTGTACTTAATTGTTTTCGTTTTTTATCTCTTATGTTTATAAAGTGAATAATATTTTGTAATAGTGTAACTTACAATTGTAAAAATGAACCTACAGACAAACGTCTTTTTAGTCGTTTTGTGGGACTAAATATTATAAAATGTAAAGAAAATAAATGGAAAAAAAAAAAGTTCTCACGCGATTTTTCGCGTTTCCAAAGATCAACAATTTTCTAAATTACTCATCACTGGATTGTCGAAGACTTTTCATATGAACTGCATTGTATTTAATACATTTTGAGACCTACATCTAATACGTTTCTGTTCATGTACTCTCTGTAGGAAAATTTAATTTTCTTAGGGTAATTTCTCAAAGAAGGGATGGTTTCTCAGCCCCAATTTTTTCTGTTTTATATATATAGAAAGATACAGTTATTTTATATAAAATATCAATTGTGAGTATTTTAACCTTTAAAAATTACAGATTTCTAAAAACTGAATTTATCTCTGTTAGGGGATCGGATAAAAACACACATAAAAAAGTCTTTGTAGTATAGCACATCAGTAGATCAAAGTAGATTTATAAAAGTAGTGAATTTGGACAAAAATGCTTATAAGTAGAGACAAAGTACTTCCATAGATTGCACTAGAAGGCTGCTTCTGTCCTCGAAACTAGAGACAAAGTTTGTCCAGAGATGGTGCCACCTATCATTACAACACATTCACGGAAGACGGTTTCTGATCTGTAAAAAGATTGTGAATTTGAACCTAATTATGCTTAGTACATTCGTTCGTAATGTAACCGAAATGTTACCAAGAAAATGAAAATAGTTTGGAATAAATATATATATATTTTTTTTTTTTTATTTAATTTATAGTACAAGTACAGTTCTTATATATAACATATCACTTTAATTATTAATTAATAATTATTTAATAAGTAATTAAACATTTTTTTTAAATACTTGGTAGTCATGTAGACCTCATCAGTGAGGAGAAGCTCTTTAGTCTGATAAGGGAGCCACATATATTTTGACATATTCTGTATTGTTTCGATATTTTATTCAAACTTCACACTGAGATCTTTAATGATCTTGAATTCAAGCCTTTGGCCTTTCGCTAACTGGTAAAATGAAAACGCAGCTCACAAAAGATCTTCTCTGGGTACACCAATAGTGATGCGAGTACAGTGACCCATGGAGGATCTGATCTGGGGAGTCAGTAGCGGAGTTCTGGGTTGATTAAACCATCAGCCATTATTTTTCTTTGCTACGATGCAGGTTATGTTAGGCCCAAATATACAGGTATTTTGTTTTAAACTAATTTGTTATTTTGTTACAGGGTGTACAAAAAATCGTCACCAAACAACAAATTGACGCTTTATCTATGCTCGCGCGATCTCGTCATAGAGAACGGGGCCATAGACAAACTGCAGGGAGTATTGTGCGTGGATCCAGATATCCTGGACAGCAAGAAGGTGTTTGGGCAGGTCACACTTACGTTCAGGTAAGCAGTCTATAATTGTATTATATAAATTTTATCTATTTCTTTTCAGCGTGTAAAAAATTCGTGCACCATCGCACAGGCAAATAAAAGTGGACAATATGTTTAAAGTACGTAACTAATCTATCTTTGAGAACGTTGAGCGGTTAAATATATTATTTATTTATTTGTTTATAATTTCATGAAATTCTGGTACCAATGTACGAAAGTGAATCATGAATCTTGCAAAAGAGGAATGACAGGAGACTGAATGCAGTGCAGATGAGTTCTCTTGGGTCTATGTGTGGCAAATTTATTTATGATAGAGTTAAGAACGAAGATATTACGAACGAATGTCAAGCTGATCTTAGCATAATTAACAAATTAAAAAAGGGTCGCTCTGATTGTTAGGGCATGTTGAGCGAATGAATGAGGAAAGAATGGTAAGAAAGATATGTAACGCATGTGTGGACGGTGACAGAAAGAGAGGGCGACCGCAGAAGACGTAGCACGATCATAGATTAACCAGACTAAGGAAGAGTTTCCATTAGAAGCCTCAACATCCATCGAGCTTGCATGCGAAAATGTATGAATAATTATATAAATGTATGAATAGATGAGGTGAGATTTTTGTCCCCACGGAGAATGGTAAGTAGGTAAATTTATTCTAATACAAGGAAATATAGGTTTTTAGCAGTAAAAAATACATTTTTACAACTAGTCGGTACAAACACTTTTTAAAAACATAAATTAAGAATATTTTGAGTATGTTTTCTAGAACACAATACTGTATTTTATTCCCAGAGGAGCATCATTAAACAAGATATATTATAAATGTATCATAGAGACGAAGGTACTTATTTATATGGAAGAGTAGGTAGGAATGGTTTATGGGAAAGACAAATTTTGTAAAAATACAACACACATATGAAACAAGGTGTGCATATTAAACATATATACAACAACAAAAATTTGGTAGATGTGGAAGCCTATCATGGGTGAAAGTGGATAACATTGCATTGTGTAAAGTGATCACTTAAGCCAGCCATAGGTAGTAAGCCCTATGGACACCCAAAAATATTTCCATACCTACTTTCCAATATAAAAAAGAAACTTCATCTCTATAATATATCTTCATTAGCATAAAATAACAATATTACCATATTATTATATATATTAAACGTATGTATTAAATTATAGCTTTAAAAATTTCTCCGTATTATGTTATATTGTACAAGTAATCTCCGTAATGTAGTGAGACTAGGTGCTTCCTTCACATCTGGAAATAAACTGAAATTCATCGAAAATAATGGAAATAAAATTAAGTTGATCGAAAAATTTGATGTGAAATGAAGTTCATCGAAAAATTTTAAACCTTTATAGCATTCCATATTATCCGTATGTATCCATATGCATATCCATAAGTATTCCAAATATAAAAAATACAATCACAAAAAACTGTATTTATTACAAGGGAATAAATGAGTATAATAGCCTGCTAGAAGGTGTGAGGAAGCTGAGCAGAATCGATATGTTCAAACAAGAATTTTAACGGCACATAACAATGGGAAATGTATGAAGAAAAATATTATTTAATAAGTGTACATACATATATAATGTTTATAATCGTAATAATCTTATTTCGGGATGAGGTTGTTCCAAGTAAAGACTTTGTTCTCGTAAGTATTTATTCGGTAACAATAATGGTTTAGACAATCGTTTATACAGTAGACGCGGTCTCGATAACAATGGTAGTAAAAGAGTCTCGACTCGACATTCGTGCGCCCTTTTATACATTTTCTCTCTCTGTCATGCAGTCTCTTTCTGGCGTCGCGACATACGTTCCTCAGATCTATTACAATAATATTAGCTAATGATAAACAACTATGTATCACTAACTAAATAAAGACATATAAATAAAATTAAAATAAAAAAAATAAATAATAATGATGAGTGATGACTAATATCATTCTTGGAAGTTTAATCTATATGAAAAGAAAAAAAATTAAATGTCAAGGTGGTATTAAGATCATATTCGAGGATATTTTTAATGATTTTGCAGCATATTTAATGTTTTTAGATTTAAACAAAGAGTTTTTTAAATCTATTTTTTAAACTAACTTTCTTCAACTATAATTTCCTAAAAAAAATATCACAATTTAGTGACCCTGAAAATTAAACATATTACGTATTTCCCACTACCCTTCATATTTCTCGGCAAGCCTAAAACGGTTCTGCAGTTACACGTTTAAAAGGTTCATCAGAAACTACCTCTTTTTTCATCCCCAGTATTTTACCGTGTTTTTTTTTTATACAGAAGCGGAATTTCGTAAAAGTTTTCTCATATAAAAAATTCTTGCTCCATCATTGGCGAATTCCCCACAATTTTATAGCTTAAAACCACGTTTATATTTTATAACAAACGTACGTGGATTTATTCAGAAAATAGCAAAAAAAGAAAATATAAAGGATTTATTTTATTTAGCTCATCTTTGTTGTTTTAAACACAGCAGAACTACGTTCTAAAATTGAAACCGCACATGAAAATGTGTATTTATTTAAAAAATAAAATTTATTAATTTTATCAAAGAAATTCCAGGTATAATAAAAATGAATGTATTTAACGTGGTCTCACCTGCGTGTATTGCTGCAATATAAAGTAGATAGATATTAAAAACTGGAATAAGAAATGTATCATTCCGTGTACATACATCATTGCAGTGTATAATGCAGAAATTTTATTTTCAATTTTCAATCCAATCTAGGCCACACATACACACAGTGGCAAGGAATGCCACATAAGCAAATAGAGGCACGAGCAAGACCCGCACGACCGACAGGTCATTGCACCATCAGCATTTCGGACGATTTCTTCACACTCACACAGAAGACTCATTTGTTCGTAAATCATATAAAAGGAGGCATACGCCCTAGGCGTGCATGTCAGTCCTTCGTAGACCTCCGGCGGGTGGCCGGAGGCTATGGCCCTTAGAGTATCTATCATTGTCTGTATAATCCTACTCGTGTATATTTTGTACTTGTTTAATCGAGATAATAAATCATTATATGTTCTACGCCTTTAGAGGTTTTCCGTCGCATGACGATGGTGACCCGAAAAGTCAATTGCTCCAAACCATCTCCAAACCACCCAAATACCAAATACCATAGCTCGTGATAAACAATTAGGGAAGTGACAAACTTTATTTGTAAATAGTCAACAGAACAATTTTGTAATATAAGAGCAACCTAGAATGTTTGCGGCCCAAAATTATGGCTTAAAAAATCGCTCCGTATTATGTCGCTCACTGAATGCAGTTTCAACTTGAATATGCAAGACGTGCGGTGTAGAGCTATTTATAGCTATGCCGACCTGTGCCCAGCGTCCACGGGCCGCTTCCACCCTTTTCTAGACTGTTCGAGGACGTCCCAGAACCTTCAGGGAGCCCCTAGATGCTTCTTTTTCTTTTTTATCATAACAAAAAGTTTTTGCAGATAATCAGTCATACAATTCAATTAGGAGTTGAAACTTTTTCCAGCTTCTTTCTCTTATGTGCTACTTCATATTTCTAGTCGCTTATATAAATCATTACCAAAGTTTATTTTTCGCTTTTACCCCAAGAGCGCTTTACATAAAAACTGATTAGTCATATACTAGCATTTAAAATTCAAAATTGCAAACTTGTGAATATGATTTTTAAAAAGGTGCGCTTTCAATATGTTTTAAACTATGATTCTGATGCACTGTTCTGTTTTACGACTTTGGGCCTGCCACCACAAATACCCGGTCAAAACTTGGTCTTCTGGCATTAGTTTTACGGTCTTACAACCCTTAAGCAGAGTAATAATCTCCAAAACCCTCTCTCTTTTTTATGGAGGCTTGATTTACCGTCTGTATCTGTATCCATAAAAAGATCTGAGAAAGTATTATAGAACCTCGTAAAATGCGCTTTCGTAGGTCTAAATGAAAGCTTCTATTGCAGAGGAGCTCTCGTATTTCGAGACCCGGTTTCGCGCCATCTTTATTCTCTTGTAAGACGAGCCTGTCAGAGACGTGGCTCATCTTACAAAGCCTCCTGAGATTAAAAACTTCTCTGTAAGAATATCTTCGTAATATATTTTCTCTTGAAATAGCAAGCCGGTTTTTGATATTGAACGTCAATGTTTTTAAAATTCATTTTTCAATGTCTGCACAGAGTTTATTCCATCGCAATTTGTTTTTAATGCCCCTAAACATTGAAGAATATAACACCAGTGCATTCAGTTCATTTGAAATTTCGTCAACTGAAAGAGATAGTATGATTATCCAGCACAACTGATTTGTGTACATATGTAGTTTATCTTGAAGAATAAAATTCTATTTACGAATCTCTGGCATTCAAATGCGCATATATTCTTCCTTACACACAAATGTTTTTTACTCCCTTTC
>JADDOH010017703.1:0-32084 GCA_016648135.1 Agrypnia vestita
ATACAGTTTCGTCTCTGTGAGATATCTATAATATACACTAATTGATTAATAATGTCTCTGTGACATAAATCCAGCACTGTTCTGAAAGATTTGAACAAACTCAAAATATTCTGAATTGTAAATACTGGTAAAAAGGAATTTAACAAAAATTGGAAATAACATTTCCTGGCGTATCCTAGTGTAATGCAAGTATTCGGATGAATTTCATTACACACAATAAAGTATATTGCTCTCAAAAATTCCGTAAAAAATCAATGTAGATTTTCTCATTAGCGACATCTGTGGGGATTTAGGGGAATGAAAATGGCTTTGTACAGGCCGCATGGAAAAGGCGCTTACAACTCATATATGAAAGCTTTCCACGCAATTTGAACATATATACAACTTCCAAAAAATGAATAAGCATGGTATATTCTATCATGGGTGGAAATGGCGAATGTTACAATTGTGTAAAGTGATCACTTAAGCCAACCATAAAAAGACAGGTCATAAGTCCTGTGTACACCCAAATGACTTCTATACCTACTTTCCCATAATTAATACAGTTTCGTCTCTGTGAGATATCTATAATATACACTAATTGATTAATAATGTCTCTGTGACATAAACCCAGCACTGTTCTGAAAGATTTGAACAAACTCAAAATATTCTGAATGAAATTATTATTCACCAAAAATACTTAAGATTCTTGGTGTGGTGAGGGAATTATTATTTTTTTATAATTGTCATACTTATAATACTGGAATGTAAAGAAAAAAATCGAGTACCTACCGCATTGGATAGGGTTAAATTGGGGAGGATAGACAACTCAATTCTGCAAGCTTTGAGAAAATAAATTAAAAAGCATTACAAAGTTTGTGAGCAAAAATCTTACTAAACCACATTTATATAATTGCTGACTAGTTCCGATAGAACCAAGACTCAATTCTCCTCTCTACTCAGTTAAGTATGAATGAATGAATAAATTACATTATCAAGATATTTTATTGGTTTGCAATTTCGATGGTAAAATTTACACGAATTATCTTAAATTTGAATGATCAAAGTGGGTAACCATTATACAAATGAAATTTTCGATTAATAAAATAATGGAAAGTTAAATTATACAAAATATTTCAATCAAGAAAATTATACAAAGGTAACGAAGAGTTTTCATTTCATTAATTTAATTCCGATCTTTCATGCATGGTCCTACACTCACATAAGCACCACCACATATTTTTATAGATCATGTTAGATTGCATCTCGTGAAAAGAAACCGATTTTCCCGATCAGTCTGGAATTACATTACAAGATAGCCAATTCCACTAAGGTTGGTTATCTAAAAGTCTACATGGTAAAGGTTGATTGCACAAATTGTTAGTAAATTAAAAGTTAATAAATTAACTAATTATAATTTTGATCGGCTAATATTATTATGTAAAGGGTTAAGAAGAAATTTCTCTGTGAATCTGGAAAAAATAATAAACTAGCTTTAGCTCCATTTCTATAAAATTCATTAATTCATTAATTAAAAAAAAAAATTTTTTTGACATGTTGAATTCACACTCCGCATAAGGGTTGCGACAAAGATTGCAACACCAAACCAAAGTATAAATAGATAAAATTTATTCGTTTTTACAATATCACAAGTAGGTACTTATTTTGTGTGGGCCTATGTATAATATAAGGGCGACTTCACAAAAGCTACTTTATTGCATAACTCGGCGGTAACTACACGATCGTCACTTCACAATGTAATAATTTATTTTTTTAATTGAATATTTATGGAAAATAAAATAATACATACATGTTACAGTGAATATTATATTTTTTTAATACGTGTTTAACTGTTCCCAGAAAAGTAAAACTTTTGTTTGGGGACAAGAGTACATGATACATAAGAGCATAAATAAATAAGTATGTATAAGTCAATAATGGAACAGTGTAGAGAAATACAAACATCATAAGATAAATATTAGTGACTCAAGTATAGGTACTAATTATTTTGGGAGTACCATTATTTTTTTAAATTACACCTTTTTTTTGTTTTAATGATGTACCTATATTCTATTTTTTATGTGTTTCTTGAATTTCATATAGTGTTCTTCATTTCTGATATTAATTGGTAAGTTATTGAAATATTTGACACTTTTATTATAATTTATTCTAATATATTAATCATTATTAAACACAACTAATTACCAGATCATACTAATCGCCGACAGGCCTCTCGCTAACATTTTCTGAATTGACAACATCAACAAATGATGTGAAAAAATTGATCGAGTCTTATAGAAGTCGCAAATGACGTGCGACATCTTTTCTTATCGAACAAATTTTTATGAAAATGAAAATATTTGTCTGGTATTATTGTAACATCGAGTCTACACTTAATTACTTTGTAAATAAGGGTACTGTGAATAATAAATCAATCGTTGAAATCGATCACTCTCTCACTTCCAACCACACCACCACATCCCTAAACATCTATTCAGGCCAGTTGCTCGAGCCGCAGACTTCTTTACCGACTTCTGCTTTAAGCAGTTTGGACGAGACGGTAAAGAAGTCTGCATGTTAAGCGGCAGCGGCTGCAAAGTTCCTCTTGAATATAGCGCGCGCTCTTTCCTACTTTCGCCCGTTTCCATCGCATTCACAAAGTTGGTCCCATAAACCGAGCGTATCAAAAATTTCAAAATAATTTATTTATTCATACTCACAGAGAAAATCTCAAATTCTGTGAAAAAAAACAATAAAGTGATTTCGAACCAAAAAGGTAGGTAGGTATCATTAAATATACATGTGAATATATATCGCATAAAACAGCCGTATATTTTAAAAATATAATATAACAAATATGAACTTATACAAATATGACTCCTTTACCACATACAAGAATCTTATTTTTGGTGAGGTATAACGTACAATAATAATAATTTGAGTTTTTATATTCGCTAGTTACCATTGTTATAAAATAAATCATATTATTTTTTTTCTATTAAATAAATAAAATAAAAAAATGTACCGCTGATTTTATTAATATATTTCATTAAAAGGTATTATTAAGTCGCTTCAATTAGAATAAAGTTATTTTACAACAAATTTTGTTTTATCAGAGCAATTTGATATATGTTGTACATTGTTCATTATTTTTGTCAAACAGATTTTTTCTAAACCAAAGACATCCTGAGATATTATAAATCTTAATTCAATATAATCCTTATTAATCGAATTTTTCGAATTATCGACATTTTCTTCCGACGCCTAATGTCAAAGTAGAATCTGAAATTAGTTCCATAAACCGAGCGTAAAGATATTGCACAACAAAAAAAAATATAAATAGAGAATAGTGATGAATGATGAGTTTCGCATCGTTACTTTGGAGATAAGGTTACTTTGCAGTAACGGAATGAAATGGTAAAAGTTATTTTAATACATTTAAATGAACAATAAGTAGGTACTGAAAAGAAAATATAATTGAAACATTCTGTATAAAGCGTTACGTGCGAATGACTTTAGTCTGAATACATATTAAGTTGAGTTTACAAAATATTCTTAAAACTTCAAGGTATAGGATAATGTCAGAAAGATGATTTTTTTAAAGGGTGGTATGTTGGTGGTTGATGTCATGATGAATATTAAAATGATATTTTTTCCTAAATAATTTGACAAATATATATGTTTCTACTGCATTATATATAAATGTACATCAATGTTTACAATTTACGTGGGATATGCTAAATTTATCGAGCTCACAAATAATGTCCAAAGATATTCGAAGGTGCTTGCTCCATGTTATTGTTATCCATGTGCAATAAGTTATTATTGCAATAAATAATTTGTTTGCAATTATACACCACTGTGCAGTGTGTACACTCATGTGCACTAGGTACCTACTACTCACTATCACGTGGACAATCTTAATTTACTACAATTACCTACTTGTTTGGACCGGATTAATGCTGTTTAAGCATGCTACGTAGACATCTTACGGTCGTCCAAATGTCTAGTGTTTTCCGTTGGGACCTCCGGTACCAGCCTTAATAACGGTTGTTTCCTTATGTACTTTGTTTAATTACATATCTTTATTTAGTATCACATTCTCTAGTTAATTTAATATTTCCTACACCTTACATTAAAAGTTCGAATCATCAAATTCTTTCCACATTTAGTTGGCATCTTTGCAGAAGTCCCTATTTAAAAAGTAAAGACCTTTATAAACGCACGTGTAGATTTTTAGTACACTGTTTGGATCATAATAGAACTTTTGAGAACCTTCTAGAACAACCTCCTAGAACTTTAAAGAAATTTGTTGAACGTACGGGAACCTTCTAGACATACCGACACATTCCGCCACTTTGTTTAGAACCTTATAGAACTTTCGGTAATTTTCTAGAACCTTCTCCTTCCAGAACTTTTTAGAGCAGATTTTTTCGAAACCTTCCAGACCCACCGACACAGTCAGCGCGCCTATTTTGAAACAATCTGAAGCATTTGCGGCCTTACCATAACAAAACAATGTGCTTGAAAGCACCCACTCCCACCAACACACAACCATCTCCACCAAACTCGCATGCTTTCGTTGTGATACCAAGGGCTATCCACCACCATAACTACCGGTGGGTGGTTGTGGAGAAAACTTGGCGGGTAGGGAAACACGGGCTTCTTCTGTCGACTGTCATAATTATTTGATAAAATTCAATAAAAGTTTGGTTAGGTATAGCGTAAAGTAACACTTCCTCTAAAGAGAATATCATAAGGAAAACACTAGCAAATGCGCAGTAATATTGTATGTCCTCCCAGTTCCACGTTGACTGACATATGCCAATGGTGACATCCATTCAAACGTTCGATAGTAAATGTTTGAATATATTATAGTTAAGGTTTTTGTATTTATTTGATATTGAAGGGTTGAAAAGCAAAACTGGAAATATCCAATTGACAAAAATGGATGTTGACATGTTTGAACTTTATTACCCGGCAGTAGTGACAGTTTTAAAATGAAAAGCTGTATAATTTATTCTTCTCCTTTGTTTTAATCTGAATGAGAGCAGTCATGGTCGTAGTACTGCGACTAATTATTGTGGCTGGCGGTGCGGATTATTTGTCGGTCCGTGGCATTCCAGACGTTGGCACGGGTATTGAATCAAAAGCAGATCAATTTCTCCGCTCTGGCAATAAAATTAGAAACAAATACGTTCTCAATTCGTCAGTTGGATAGTGGCGATTAAGTTTAAGAACCTCTCGTATATTAATTTCTCAATTGCGTTAACTTTAACAGTAATCAGATTTTATAATTGAAATTTTCGAAAATGAATGGTCAGGTGCTGGGCATTTCCAATATTATTTTATGGAATGGCATTATGAACTCTTACAGAAGCATACTTAAAATAACTGGATGACAGCGTTACGAATGAGGATATTATGATGTGATTGCATTAAGAAAAATAAACTATTAAAACGATTAAAATATGAAAGCTTCAATTCTATGGTATTAGATGAGACATCAAAATAAGTATGACATCTTGCATCTCATAATGTAGGAAAAGATTCCCGAAAGTCCCTGGAAGACAGTAAACATCATGGTAGAAAATCTACGACAGTGGTTTAGTCAGTCTATTCCGGGCCGTGCTAAATAAAATGATGAAAGGCGACATTATAACCAACGTCCGTTACTTCGATAGGATGCATGAAGGAGTTCATTCCTTTACACATGGAGTAGTCTTATCTATTAGACTACTTTGCTCACAAGTGTCAAAGTATACTGAATTTGCCGATGTTTGTGAAGGCCTTATTATCTTAGTAGTTGGAATTATTCTCCTTCATTTTGTACAACCTCTAATCAGTAACAATAATAATTTTGACAAGGGCTCATTTAATCAACATCGTTAGTCTGCAAATATATGTAGATTTAAATTAAAATAGGGAACTTTAAAAAAAAGTTAAGAGTAAAATTTTTGAAAGTTTTAAGATTAAAATATTTTAACAATACGTTAATCTTTAGATCCCGCTAAAGGTACGTTTAGTGATTACACTAAGGTGTAAAACTTTCAGGTTGTTGAATGTAATTACTGCCGCCGTCTGGTTTTCATAATGGCTCTGAGCTGGAAGTGCAGCGCTGGAAAGATTTCTCAGAGCTGCAATTAACGAAATAAGTAAAGCCTCCCCAGCTGCCTGAAACTATTATAGAAACGGGTTCAGTTAGGCAAAGTAAATTTATTATATTATATGTAAACAATATATATTTTTTTCATTAAAATAGAACGACATTTTATCTTCGATGCAGAGCAGTGCTTCTTCTTCTTCTTTTTTGTTATTTTACAGTCCTGGTCTTGTGCCGAGGACGTCCAGCTCTCTCTAGATGTCTTTGGTGGTCTCCCTGGTGGTTGGCGCACCTCTGAAATCCCGCACATCACAGCACTTGGAAGTCTTATCTGCTCCATTCTCTCGACTCTGCCTGCTCCATCGTATAATGTCTTGTATGTTGGAGGTTCTGTAGATTTCCGCATTGGGTACTCTGTCTCTGAGGGTCTTGCCCGTCTAATGTGTCTAATTCTCACCGTATTCGCATCTTGCTTTGTTACCGTATGTCGTGATAGGTCTCATACATGTTATATATTATGCTTTTCACTAGCATATGCTTATTGACCCATACAAAAATTCTTAAGCATCCGAAAATAACCGCTGCTTTGTTTGTCTGTCTTTGACTTCGTTATATAGATTGCTGAAACTAGATATCTCCACCTTAAGGTACTTTAATTAAAGAACCTGTTCTATAGGTTCATTATTCACAGTTTACATCAGCAGTGTTATCTAGATATTGTAAGATACTTAGTTTTCTCTACTGAAATGATTATGTTGTACCACTTGCATGCAAAATAAAAACTTGTAAAGCATTATTTGTGAGTTTTCTTTGTTTTCGGCCAGTACAGTTGCATCGACAGCGTAACACGCCACATTAATATTATGACCCACGCTGTACCCGAGTCCAGCGCTGTCACCTCCTCTTTTATTTCGTCCATAATCCAGTTGAACAAAAATTGACTAAGACAACCACCCTGGCTCAAAACAGGCAAATATTTTTTCTACCGTAAAATATATTTTTAAACTAGGAAAAATTGCCATCACCCTAGAAAAAATTGCCAAGCCAAATTAATCTAGTTGAGAAAAAAGCTCAGGATGTTAAGAAGAAAGTAATTATAAGAAATATTTAAATTGATAAATGTTCATGTGTTTGATAATGCTCCTTTATTTAAATAATTGAAAACAAATATATTACAAAATAAAGAGGGTTATTTAAAACTCGTCGAGTAGATTAAAGGTGAAAACATTCCCTTATTCGCACTAAAAAACCTTTTTAGGTTCAAACAGATATTCAGATAGGACGAATCCCAGGTTCACAACATGACCGTGAAGTTAATGTTGGTATATGAACGTATAACCCGAGACCTAACGAAGAAATAAAAATACCCATCCAAGTATTTGAATTGAAAATTTTCCGCAACGTACATAGGCCAGCTATAGTATTTAAAATAAATGGGACGCTTGCTTAGTCTCGTATAAACACACCCGCCTAATGATCAAGCGGTCGGGGTTCCTAAAGACCGTCAAGTTAAGGTATAACCGACGAGAGGTTTTGTATGACTCATAAAAAAAAATTCTCTCATTTTCACTACAGTTGACCCCATATAAAATAAGGAAAAAGATGATAAAAGAATGAGTTGATCTTACCAAACGCTCAGCGGTTGACCTGGAGTCGTTTTTTTCTCAGCAAAAGGATATTTTTTTTCATAATTTAGATTGCTCTAACAAATACATTTTCGGTTTCGTTTGTATACCACTTTGGTATATCCTAAAGATTTTTTTTCACATGTTATACCAATCTAATTATTTGAATATTTTTAAGAAAATCTAAATATGTTATTACTTGATATATTTCAACTAGTCCTAATTATTTTCAGTAATAATGAATTGGCAGAAGTACTTTTCTTTATTATTTTACTAGCTGTACGTACCAGGCGTTGCTCGGGTTAAAGATTTAGTTAAAAATAAGTTTGTGGGAAAAACACAAAGGTTCTTCAAAGTCTCTTATAATAAAAACAATGTTTACATTTAATCTAGGTTGGGATGAATGGGATCTCTAGGAAGGAATTGTGGCCTATATATTTCACCGGGTTCTAAATCATAAGTATGCAAAATATGGGTCAGATCGGTCGAACGGTGTAGAATTGTACAGGAAATATATTAGCTGAGGGGATAGGGTAAAAGGGGAGAGGTAAAAGTTCTCTTTGTTACCCGCCGGGTCCTAAAGAATAAGTTAACAATATTTGGGTCAAATCGGACAAACGGTGTAGATTTGCATACAGACAGACAATACTGAGTTTTATAGGTATAGATTAACTCTCAAATTATTTTGGTAACCTTGCAAGTTTAATCGATGGAAGATTTTGTTTTTTTTTTCAGAAAATTCTTCATTTTATTTTTCATGTTTAATATATTTTTAATTAAAACACTTTCTTAATCATGTACTTTGAGAAATAATAGAACATAATTGCTTATTAAGCAGTTAAGTACATTAATATAATCGCACACCTTTTTTGAATGTTTTAATATTTTGCCAAATATGCATTTTCAGTTGTTATCATATGAATTTAAAATACCATTTGAGTTCACATTAATTTTAATTAAAATAATTAAACAAAAAATATTATAATTTATTTTGCACTTTATTTGTTCTTTTTATTGAAAAACTTTTCGTGAAAACGAACAGTTCATAAAAAAATATATTATGACATAAAAGCAATGGTAAAAATATTATAAAATACTTTTATCTGCTACTCGAAAAACGAAACAAGTTAATGTATTGAGCTGACTTAATATATTATATATGTATCATATAAAAATATCTACAAAAAAATTTATAAACTACTTACTGCATATTAAAGGACCAAAAATTTCAACGCTCGTCATGATCTAGGTTTTTATCATGATAGTAAATTACTCTTTGAAGCCCACATCGATAGCTTTATAATAAAGGCCTACCATGCGCTTGGCTTTGTAATGCGTAGCTCTTCCTCATTTACTAAAGCAATGAAAGTGAAATAAAATAATAAATATTAATAAAATAATAAATAATAATTCAGATTAAACTTATAATAGTAATCAGGAGTACAAGTTCAACTTAAATACTAGTTCAATAAAATGATACATCCTCACGCCTTAATAATTTATAAGCATTTAAGATAAATAATTAAATCAATAAATAATAAAATTTAAATACTGAATAATCATTTAATTCAGATGAATTATGGAAGTCTCACAGAGATGAAGCTATTTATAAGAGAAACATGTATGGCCATACGATGGCCCATGGCATACAACCTGTATCACCTGGGTTTAACGATCGCTCTACACAATGCACCATTCGGCAATTCCATCGTAAGAAGATTCACAGATTGTAAGCCCTGGGCTATCGTTTAATAGACTTCTATACACGTTTCTTGTATAAATAGCTTCGTCCATATGAAATTTCTAAAATTCATCTTAGTTAAATAATTAATGAATTTGTCCCGCAGTGGACAAATTCATTCATTGTTTTATCAGAACATACATTTAAAATATTGTCTAAGTAATCAAATTAAGTTATTTAATACAAAAATTTTACATTTTTTCTCATTCTCCTAATAATATATAATGGCTAGCCTTCTCCTTCCACCCCGTAGAAGATGCTCTGCTTGCCTCTGATGTGCTTTATCTCTTTCTGTCTAATTACCTAACATCTATGTAATGTAAATGTCTGTTCTAGGATAAATTTACATTAAACTGTCCTGAAGAAGGTTAGTTGCAATCAAAATCGGTGTAAATTTAATATGATATCAATAAAGTAGCTTAATTCATAATATATATATATATATATTTAAATTATGACGTCAAGCCACAAAATTTGCTTCCTTTGAAAAATTATAATATATAAATGGTTATTATTTTAAAATTATATCGTTATTATGTACGAATAATATTTTATATTTATACGTCATTAAAAATATTTAAATCGTTAATTTAGAAAAATTACTTACATTTTAGGCTGTTAAAGAAGGTATACGGAGATTTTTATCACGAAATTGTTAAACAAACAGCCCTGGGGCGCTTTGGGAGTGTCCGGATAATATTATTTCTGTTATCTCAATGAAATCTTAAATAAGACATTGAATTACGAAAATCTCCATAATGATAATGATAATTATGGAGATTGTCGAGATTTGAATAATAATGGGAATTTTCTCAAAAAGCTTTTTTAAAGAGTTAATCTGTCACCAGCCTTATTGCCTTAGTAGGCATTATTCAGAAAAGCATTTCTTGTATCCGTATCAACTAAAGAATATATTTTCTTTAGTAATGACAGTTTAATAAATCTATCAAATATAACGTATTAGACTTTTATACTGCATGATTTGTATTTTTATACCTATATTCAATTAAGAAGCCTTTTTTTTTATTTTATACACAATATTTTTAAAAATAAATTTTAAATATTTAATGCCAGTTTACAGCTTTATATTTAAAAAAAATATTGAGTAGCTGGATTTTCTATTATTTATTTCTTCTTTAGCCTATTTGCGTTCATTACTGAACATTGGCCACCTTTGTTGCACTCCATGTTCTCTGGTTTGTTTATATATATTTTTTTTATAATTGCATAACAGATTTCTCTATTTACTATGCAAGTTGTGACGTAAAGTGAGTACCTATTTGTTGGCAATCTTCTGTTTGATGCTTTCAATGTTATCATTAAATGATTCATTTAATGTGTGTCTATTCATTGCATCCATTCTGCATTTTGGGAGATGAAATAGGGCGTAACCTCGATTTCGCAAATAATAATTTGGTACAAACAGGGCATAATTCTCAAGCAAGTTTGGAGCGTCAATTTTTTTTTGTTGCATTCCCTCAGCAGTAGGTACTTAATAGTACATTAATGTAACTAGTTGGTTTATGTGACTTGAGAAAGTCAGTCTGGCATACCGAAATCCTTGATCTCACAACGCGTGAAATTTTTTCTTCATTAATTGTATACTCAAACTTTATTGGCGTTACTGAACCACTAAGACATGCACCTTTTTTTTATATTAAGATGCAGATTGTTCTGGTAAATAGGTTTCTTTAAAAATGTGTGTCGTGAGAATGAATAAATAATCTGACAGCTTTCAAGTTATTATTATTAAAAACTTCGATATTCTCGACCCCAACATAACTTCTTTCAAAAGACTCTTCGCGGTGTGGTGTGATACCGGATGATGTATGTCGCACGTAAACATTTTCTCGTCTCAAACCATCTTGAAAATATGTCATAAGTTAAGAAGTATATCTTTTCATACGAAAAATGACAATATAATGTTACATACATAATAGAGTATTCAATTTATATTTGACAATTCTCACAGAGTGCCTATTTGATACACCTGGAATTATCAGGAATTCTTTCGCAGAACGTTATTACGAAAAAAATCCGATATACCTGGAATTATCCAGAATTATTCAACAGATTTTTTACGAAAAAAACATCCCCCAGAATCTTTTTGGAAATTTGTCAGTTACCAGTCACCTGATAGCTGGAAAATATTTGATAAAAGTGTCTAAAAAATTAATATAATTCGTATAATTCAATCGAATATTTAATACAAAATACACTTAGAGGTAAATAAATTGTTAATTATGTAATTTAAACTATGGCGTCTCATACCACGAATACATAACCACCAATCTAGGTCACACATATACAAACGTGGCAAGTATGCTGTGTAAACAAAACTGAGGCATAGCAGTGTTTACGACGCGGGAACCCAGGGCGATGCCCGGAGACCATCAGCATATACACACAGCGAGACTTCAGGAGAGTTATTTGGTCGCAAAACATATAAAATCCAGCCAACGCCCTGTATGGGCATGTCAGTCCCTCAGCGGCCCCCGGCGTAGCCTGGAGGCCCTGGTTCGTCGAGTTTTTATCAGTGTCTTTACTATCGTAATTTTGTATAACTTGTAATTGTTTTATCGAGCCATAAAATCATTAACCATTTTACAACTTTGGAGAATTTCCATCACATGATGGGTGGTGACCCTAAAACAGCTTTCCCCTCATTCATCGATCACCACAAACTGGTGACTAGAGTGCCACCACGATAACTTGGCGTGCGAGTGAGGTCGCCCCTGTCGCGAAACAGAAGTTGCCAGGTTGTAAATTTATTACACAATACATAATGTACTGAACGTCCGGTGACCAGTGTCAATATAAATTCGGTCGGGTAACAGCGCGCTCCGCGGCGGCCGCTCTATCTGTCAAACTATCAGACGGTAATATCAGTCCATTATTTGCTTTTTCAGCTTCGAAAAACTTTAATACTGCATTACTGTTTTGGTTGTTTTGGACATAATAATTCAGTGTAAATTGGTAATCAAGATGTCACAGCTCCCGAGCAAATACAAAATTGTACTGAATTACAGGGCGAGGGGCTGCCGCCGGGTGCGGGCGGGGCGGGTTTTAGTTCCAATCCTGCCGCACGCCAAGTAATGTTGGGCAGGCAATACCGACGCTCACCTTTTCCAACCCCCAAAAAACTAATAATGAAACACCGGTGAAGTGGCATCAACTATAGGCTTTAACAAAAGATAGCTCCCATATCGATTTTACACTTTCGCCCTCCAGTTCGGCATTATTTTAATACCAAAGTGGTAGATTCCGCTACGCCGCAGACATTGGCTAAGGCTCGTGCGCGGCTCGGCGGTGTCCACAAAAAACGGCACAGAGGAATCAAGCAAAGAAAACACCAGTTGGGATTATTTCTATACATTCTTAAATTAAAATAAAGTTTTATAGTATCATCATCATTAACTTCATCGGTTATTTAATTTAATTTAATTTCCGCTTCTGGATATCTGTATATCTGGAGTCTTCGTGGGTATCTTCCAATCTACTTTCTTTAATATTTGCCATGTATTTACGTAAAATTTGAAGATTCCGTTAGTCCAGAGTCATCTAACGATTTTGAGTTTTTCAAATAACCATGACCACGCTGAGCCAGTCCATTGCTATTTCATTTTCGTGGCGTATTCTTGTCTATTCTCCTATTCCCCCTTTTTTGCATCTTTGTATGGTACTGAACATACGTTTTTATTTAATAAAAAACTAACCATAAAAACCAAGTTTTAATTATACTCCCTTTCTAATTGAAACAGGTTTCGTGCCTATGAAAATAAAACAATATAATTAAATTAAATTAAACAATTTACATAAATCATTAAAATTTCGAAAAATCCAAAATTAAACTATAATTATTAAATTTTTGCCTGCAAAGTTTCAGCTCGATTGGATCACGGTAAAAGGGTTAAAAATTGATCCAATGTTTTTTCGGCAGACAAGCACACAATCCGACAAGCAGACGCTATGAGTTAAAAGAAAGGGAATAAAAAGGTATATAATGGAGTAGACAGCAAAGGAGGGACTGGTATGGTCGTGTCCAGAGAATGGATAGCACCAGACTCCTTTATATCGCACTAAACAATTAGAAGTCTTCCCAAAAGATGGAAGGTTAGCTGGGAATCCACCTCACAGGAGGCAATATCCTCTAAAGGATATACCACAGAGGTCTTTTAAAGGAAGAAGAAGGTATAAAAAGTAAAAAATAAAAATTGAGAGTGAAATTATGAGTATTTAAAAAATATATACGAGTAGGTATATGCGTATAAAATTTCTCAAGAAAGATATTTTTCACCGACTTTTAAGAGGAATAGCTACATACCATTGTCTTTTGATAGAACAGATATTGTCTTTGCTCATTTGAATACCTTCTCGGTGACTGCAATTAAAATATCTTGTATTTCTTAGAAAATGCGGGTAAGCATTTCGTTTCATTACACGTTCATTGATTTTGTTATTTAGAGCAAAATGGTTTAAAATATTCTTAATGAATAATTCAAAACCTTAATTAAAATTGCGTCCTGGCGGTCTTCTGGGAAATTTCTGTGTTCTTTGATTTTTTTATTCTCCTTGGGGCTCTAAATTAATAGCGAAAACCTCTCAAGAGCTTGCGGAGGAGATAAATAATTTTTACCTGTCTGTTTTGGGCGTGAAAAAATTATTGATTACTGACGTATTGTTATACCTGAAAAATATAACATAACAACCGAATTTTCCGACACGATTCTCAAGTCTTTCCCGATATACGTGAAACTTGACAGCCGATTAATAATTGATATGGGTTTATAGTGTATATAGGGGATCAAACTTAATAACGCATAATCACACAGAGACACCCATAATAACACATCAAAAAAAACTATCAGTTTCTTACGTCTCCTTTAGAATCCTTGACATATTTATTAATAAATTAAACATTGATTGTCATCAAAATAGATGGTTGGAGGGTCCAAGAAGAAAGAGGGAGAGGTTTTTGAGGGCATGATGGGGATAATCGAGAAATATCTGATAAACTCCAGAGTGGAAGAGAACCTCGATATGGAATGCCAGCTTTTTCATATTGGCTGGGCATGTAAAAAGAAGGCCATAAAGATTATTCTCTCGGAATTTAAGGTTCCCCAAAAAGAAGACGTCCATTGGGTAGTCCCAATTAGATTTTCGTGTAACAAAATGAAAACTGTAAACAAAAGCTTGAATTACAGTGCAGTGCAGTCATCGACCAATATTGAGGAAGACAGGAATTCTGGCAATGAGCCCTTGACCTCCCTAGGACATGGAGGTGAAAAATAAAATATTATTTAAGAGATAATTCAAGGCCGATGTTTATTTTTAATGAAATTTAAAATAAATATAATTATTAAGTTCTGCAGGTTAAGTGTTATTTAAAATGTGACAGCTGTTTTGGCTTTTGAGGCTAATATGAAATAGTCAATACTAATAATAATAACAATAATAATAAAAAATATTAAAAAATGATTCATTTTAAATTCCAATAAAAATAAACATGTAGTTTACAAACTAAACACAAAAACCATAAATCAACATTGATGTGCGATCTGAAGACTTAGAAATAGATATTTTTTCCCCGCTATCACGAATGTTGCTATAAACATTGCTAATGCGTACATAGGCAGCGTCACATTTCAAATTTGTAAAATTTGCTATCATACAACGCTTTTGAGAGTGAGAAATGAGATGGTAAATGCCTTCCAGGATCTCATGAATTAACTTAATACACTTAGCTGATCCCTAAAAACCATTACTTTCTTTTTCATTATCTGAATTTTTCAAAAGAAAATCTATAATGCTATGATTTTCCTCCAAGTGAATCCATATCTCATCCAGTTAAATACACCATTTGTAACAATACATGTAAAATGTTCTCCCGTTCAGTTTTCTGCGGAAAATAAATAGAAATATACGACCTCCTCGTAAAAGAAATGCACATCTGGTAAGTTTAAAGTTTATTTTGTTTTGATAAATCGGTTCTTGCTTGAATATTGTAGTTCTATATTTCTAAACGAGTTTACATTATTTTTGAGTAAAAATTTGTAAAAAAATATTTTGATAATTTACAATAAAGGAAAGATTTTGGAGTTAAGTGTTTCTTACACCGCATTGCAGTACAAATAAAATTTTATTTTATATTCATTTGAGGCTTTTGATGAAGTTTCAAATTTAAGTTTCTTTTTATTTGAATCATTGATTATTTGGTTAATAAAAATTATGTAAGTAAATAATTTTTCATTATTTACACTTTTTTATTATATTAAACATATTCTGTTTGTTTCTTTTCTTCTATTTTACTCTGTCAATGACCCCTTATAAGGAAAATTAATCAAATTGACTTTTTGATCACTTTTCCTAATATTGAAATATTTCTTTCAAATATACTTCGTTATTTGTCCCTGCAAAACATTTATTCCCACTATCACTAAGGCGTATTAAATATTTTTTTATAGAACCTTGCGGATACATTAAAATGTGGACCTTGAAATGATGAGCCATTTTAATTAATGTAAGCGAATCGGATAGCTTTAACCAGTGATCGTGAAAGGCATTAATTTTATTTATCGAGTAACGCTATCATTAATTAACCAGAGATTGTGAAATACCCAAAAAGATTTCTTCTCATTTTCAAAATTACAGAGCTAAGAATTCCCACAAAATTTTAATTAAAAATTAAGAGGCGTAGTCCTAATTTAAGTGAAATATTTCTCAAAAAATTAACAAGATTAAATATTCAAATACTAAGATAAATATAAAAAGATTATAAATATATATCAAATTTTTTTTATGGATTCAAAAAATAAAAATATGAGTTGTAAGTTACGAAACAATTATTTTTTTTAATTAAAACTATTTGACATTGAAAAGTTTTTTTTAAAGACAATCGGCGATGTTTTCGAAATTGGTAGGGATGTAAAAAATTAAGTAAATTTTAATAATATTTGTCAGGCTACGTTAATTGAAATTTGGGATTAATTAATAAACTAATGTACTAGAAAAAATTCATTTTTACACCAAGATACATGCTTGTATGCTCAGCACAAATATTTGGCGTAATCAAAGAGTTGATTTTAAAAAAGTGAAATGCCTTATTTTTGAATATTGAATAGGAAGTTTAATTAACAAACCAAGCTATTTTTCATTTTAAATTTTAATACTAAGCTAAAATACAGTTTTTTACCTACAATTATTTGTAAAAAAATGTGTTTTAGTGAAAATTTAAAACTGCAGAACGGTTAAGTAATAAAACTGATAAAACAAAGAAATTAACTTAAAGATTACAAACAATGTAGGTCCATTTATTTTATCTGTATGTGCAAAAGGTGCATAGCACCATAGAAAAAAATGAGTAAAAAAATAAAAATGACATCCTACAAAAGTAAGTAATCAAAATAACAATCACAAATTTAAATCGATTGAATAAAACTCTATATGATGTAAAAATTAATGAGTCAACAAAACTATGGGTAAAACAGTCGAACAGTAGCAGATTCTAATATAGAAACTATCACTGCCTCAGAATCGACAGCATGTTTCTCTTTGAAGTAATCAGGCTGTCATGGAATACACCTACGAACTCTCTGTACTCATTGCCTAGTCTGTGTGGTCTGCGGAGTAATGAGTGAATGTGGTAATTTACTCGCATATTATAGTAATAAAATATATCTCTAGAACGAAGATAGAAGATCAAGGCAGTCAATTTAAGAATTGATAATTTTTTACAGAAATATTAAGTATATCAGAATAGTATTACAATAATAATAATAATAATTATATAAATATAATGTATATAATTATTAACTTCAGTCTGAAAGAGTTAGAATATTGAGGTTAATGTTTGAGTAATTAAAGCTGTGATTCTAATCAAATATTGATAAAAGGTTGTTGGAAGGTTTAGTAATACGGAACAAAAGAGTTAGGTGAAGTAAGAAACCGAGTGTTGATGGTAACAAAAATAGAGTAAAGTCCGCAAAAGAGTGCTGCGCCCAGGTATACCAGCAAGTTTGTCTCATAAATCAACTAGAACGTGTGGAAGTTAAGCGTTAACTTCAAGCGCTCAACTTGCAGAACTTAATAATAATATTAATTAAAATTTAATTTATTTTAAATTTCATTCAATATAAACATGGAGTCCTTCAAACAAAACACAAAAAACATAAATAAAAAGAGAATGAGTGAAGATATGGGAGATGAATATGGGTGACACGAGAGGTGAATGGAATGTTTGTCAATGAACAAATAAATTCAATTAAATGAATCATTTAGAAAAATATACAGAAAAAATATAGTGCTAAATATTTTGTGACAGTGACCTAATTTTTCTCGTGTTGGAAGAATGCGTATCCACAGTTATATGTAAACCAATTATTTTTAGGATGAATTAAGACATGATGTGTTAATCCTTAGGTGCGATGTCTGTTATTGTCAAGCAAAAGCTACTAATTATTTATTTTGGTAATTTGTGACTATCGCATTATAAAAAGTGGATTTTCTTAAAATTGGAATAATATGTATGTTAATCAACTAAAAAGAGACAAGATATAAGGTCAAAAAATTTACGTTAATTTACCAAGCTGCCGTAGCAACATTGGATTACGCGCCATTCCCGGATAGAGTTGAGTACCGTTGGATTGAATCCCGGTAGCAGCTTAAGTATTTCTACGTTAATTTGATTTTCTGTATGTCTTTTCTAATTGATTAACATATATGTTTAATATCGTAAGCATTTAAGTTATGCATGCTGGGTGAATTATGTATTTTAATATCGGTAGAATATTCATTTTTATCGGTAATTTAATTTAGTAATTGAAGTGACTAAATATGGTAAATTTTAATTTTTCTTTTATTTTATTTCAAACAAACAGACCTTCAACAGGTTATTAATGATCCTAATAGATGGTCTTAGAGTGACATTAAAGTACAAATATGAACATTTTGTGAAAATTTGAATATAACAAACTAACTAACTAACCATCACGCCGTTTCGCCGCAGGGGTAGGCAGAGAGGATTAAACGCCACACTCTTCAATCCTGGCACACCACTTTTGCTTCGGCCACATTCATACATCTTCTTATACAAGTTCTACGGTTGTTGCGGCTTTTAACAGGGCCATCCTCAAACACTTGTTGTATCTGATCATGCCAGGTCTTTCGCGGACGCCCTCTATGATATAATATAAACTATTATGGTTAATTAATAATTAATAATGAAAAGTAATAATAATTTCATGCAGAACGCTTTCAATAAGAACAATATTTTTACGAAAATATTTTGAAAAAAATGTGTTCATTTATTAGTTTCATAATACTTCTTAAGATACTATTTGAATGGTGGTTCATACCAAAGGTAGCAATGATAAGAACCATGGGTACGAATTGACGGGTCGTCACATCGTATTCTACATAAAAATCTCACATTTCTGTTCGGAATTTAAAGCGCCTCGTTATCTCTCCGCTGAAATCGTAGACTTTGAGAATTTTGCGTACAGTTAGCGGATAAATATTCACCTCGCTCCAGCAGTATCGAGTCATTCCGGCCCCCGCACCACAAAACCCCGCAAAATGACACCATACTGAACGTTGACGGAATTCGTAATTCCGTCGGGAACACCGCACGGCTATGATTGAGCCGCCTTACAACTATATAGAACCTCAACGCAGTCGATATTATTTATTTATTTATTTAACGCCCTTATGGGCTTTTACAAATATACAGAATATAAATTTAAAAAAATATTTACCCATAAAAAATAAGTTTTTATTATACTCCCTTTCTCATTTACTAGTGGAAACTGGTTTGCCGCTTAACCTACGCATTGAGCTTCGGTCGGGCGACGCTATGAAAGGGAGTAGTAAAAAATTTCCAAAAATCCAAAATTATACTACAATCAGGTTTAGTCTCTATCAGATGCATCGGAATCTCCACACGACTTTCTAAGTTGGATGAAAAAACCATTAAAATTTCTAAAAGTCCAAAATTATACTATATTTATTTAATTTTTTTAACGAAAATTTGATAGATCATTTTGATTGTTGCCACGAGTCTGCTTGCAGTTTCAGCTCTATTTGATCAAGGGAAAAGGGTTAATAATCGATCCAAAGTTTTTTCGTCAAGCAAGCAGACGCTACGAGTTAAAAGAAAGGGAAAAAATTAAAATAAGACACATAAAATAATAATACAGATAAAAGGTACAAATAATAAAAGTTAAAAGGTAAAATAATAATACAGAAAAATTATTTATTATCCATTTCCATTTCGTTGAGATGTAAGGAATTGTATCAGCTTTGTCCTATACACAGTTATATTATCAGCAAAAATGTCAGCCGCCTCTGCATGTTCATTCCCTAATGAGTGTAATCTGGGAATTACAGAGTTTGCTAATGCATTAGTTCTGACATTTCCACTATAATAGAATAATGCACTGTGTCTTGATGACCTCAATGGGGCATATAAGTCGATCAGACTAACAATCTGGGGGCAATCAATCCTGCTATTTATGATCCTATAAAGATATATTAGGTTTATCACAGTACGTCTCACAGACAAGTTTAATAGTTGTAAATAACTAAGGAGATATTCATAATTGATATCTTCCAAGCAAATATTTAATTTGTAATTGATAAATTATATCGTAAGGATTATACAAAAGTCCCATACGGTTTTTTTAACTTTTAATGACTATTAAAATTGCCAGAAAAGTTTTCTCATCTTTTTAATCATCAAATTACAAAAAAACTTTTTTTTATTTGATGTAGTCTGTTGGAGTAGAATGATGAAAACCATATGCTATCTCACTGATCTCACCAGAGCCGTCAATATTGAGAGACTTCTAGTATAATATCTACGTACAAACCTTGACAGTACTGTTATGTTCCAGCATTTGATAAGGGTATCATCATCCCGGGGGAGCATGGTGCACGCACTTATCTATTCTGGCGTACTTGACAAAACGCCAGGCTTAGTGTCAGTATCAAGGTTCACTCCCCTAATCTATATAAGTTCCAGCCCTGTATTAAATCTCATTTGTGTCTGTTAATGTATTACTCTCAATAAATATTTCAAACTTTTACGAGTGTTTCCTTGTGAAGTTGAAGCATTGAGAAGAAGAAGAAAACAACCCTGAAATCGCCCCCTGCTGTCTATAAAACAATTCGTTCCAATTTAGAGTGTAAAAGTAAGAAAACTTACAGATAAATAAAGCACACAAGTTTTCACACAAAGCAGATACACTGTTGCTTCATTAGGATTCATCTAAAATATAGTGTCTTAAATGCACTTTGTCCACTGACATCTTAATCGCTCTAAATATCTCATGTAATTGACACTATTTTATTGGTCCTTCTATATGAAACGACATATAGACAGAATAATAAGAACCCCACGATATCTGTCTACGTTGTGTATGCCTTGTTGTTGTATATATAATGCTGCATATATCAAAATATTACAAAACTTTCTGGACTAAATACTTACTTTATTAAAGAAGTTTTATATACATGTATATAACACAAATTTTATTAACCATTCACAGAACCATATTGGAATCTTGCCAGTATTTAAAAAAATATGGTTTGCATAAATAAATGTGCAATAATTTTTACATTCTTATATCCGTTTTATATTATAATGTAATGTAATTATCCTATTCCAAAATATATTTTAGATAGATTCCTGCTTAATAACCTAAGTCCAAAATGTTCTAATATTTTGTGAAAATATCAAGAGGTTTGAAGATAAGAAGGGTGATTAACATATAGGTGAAAGGCGCCTAGGTGTGAGCGCTCGACTATTTAAGATATTTTACCATATTAATAATACCTCATCAGTGTGAAATTTAAAATAATTTTTATTTTATTTTTATATGCCTTGGAAGAAGAGGTTTTGCAGAGATTTTGAAAAAAATATGGTTCTCCCATAAAAGATAAAAGAGATAAGAAGAAAAAATTTTTTATTTGAGCTTTACTCATGGAATTATGCTGTATGGTAAAAAAATATTTGAAAATCAAGGTCAACGAACTATTTGAATTCAAATAAGATGACTTCACGCGAGTGACCCATAAGCGACTTCAAAGTTTGCATTTTTTCAACATTTAGGTATGATATTTCTTCTGTTAAACTTTGAAATACCTTTAAAATAACTTGTATTGAATTTAATAAACTCATTTGCCTAGTTTAAAGTCAAATAAAAATGATTTAAACCATACAGAAATTCTGGTAAATAATAATTTTACTGAGCATGTTGTATAAGAATATCTCGTAACTAATATTTCTAATAATATTTCTCGATGAATATTTCGTAACATAATGAAAAAGGAGGAAAACAAAATTCTCATGGGAGATACAAAAATAAACATTTTGAACCAACATTTGATGTGGAAATATAATAATGTATATATACATATCGTGGAAACCTGAAATGGAATGTTATATTGACGGTCCAACACGTGAACAAATATTAAGAAATAAATTAACTGCGTCATGTATTGATCACATACTATGCACGAGGTTTCAATAAAAAGCAAGCACTTTTCTTCATCAATAATCAAGTTTCTGAACATTGCTTTATCCGAATAACGTTTGAATGTGACAATTAAAAAAAAAAATAGGATAAAGCCAAAAACACACGATCATAAGAAAAAAAGGACAGCTTATAACCTGCCTGTATTAACTGGACTCAGATCGCTGAAAAATATAATTAAAATATTAATGTCAAATATCCTTGGTAAGCAGGGATAAATTTTCATTTGTTAACTTAAAAAACGAACGAATCGTTACTGAGAAAAAATTTAATGTGGAATGAAGGAAAGATCGCTGAGATAGTTTGGCCATGTGGAATGGACGAACGAAAAAAAGGATAGCAAAGAAACTATATGAAACTAGTATTGACGATAGCAAGAATATATGGCGCTCGCAAAGGACCTGTTATGACCAGATAAACCACATCGGTTAGGCGACATAATGAATAAATATGCCTCTCAAAATGATGATTGATCTAATATCTATATTAAAATACTTAACATCTATAATACCTTTCCTGAAGGCATATTTGATTTTCTAATATATGTCAAAAGTGCCACTGCTTCTGTAAGGCTAAAAACTCGACGCTAGATGGCATTGGTCTCTGCTTGCGGCGCGAGAACACAAAAACATATTTTAAAAAACATTGAAACAATTGCTCTCGTTTTTTTTTCTACCGAAGTGTGTGCATTTTTTCGCATTGCGAATGAGCGGATTATAATCGATTAGTAAAATATTGTAATCATATTTTTTTTGCACCAGTTATTCATTTCGCGTGTCATTTGTGGGGTGAAAGAACAAAAAGACTCAGATATTTGCAGAAAAGTGGCGCCACGAAGATTTGCGATTACCTAGACGATGTTCGATTGTCTCCGAAGCTGAAAAGGAAAAAGTATACAGGTCAGTGGTCATTTGTGGCGTATTTGGTTTACTCATATATATGTTCTTCAGAGAGAGAGAAAACGTAATTTGGCACTTTTTGTTTGTATTATCGTATTGAGAGGTATATTTGAATATTAAGTTCACCCGGCGGAAAGCTATTAATACGTCGTCCGCCCACAATCATACACACATATTGGAGCACGACTCTGTTGAAAGTTTCAAGAATGGAAGAAAATGCATGAGAAAATGGTAAAAAAGAAGTGGTGTGCTTCCGACTTCTGCATGATGATTAATTAATTAGCGAATTCTGCACACAAATACAATATTTTAATTATGTAGTTTGAAAAAATATGAATAATTAAGCGTTTATAAAAAGTCTCGCTTTTTACACGAGGCTATAATTCGCAACGTTCACATGCGCAACATATTATAATCCCTCGCAGTACTAAACTTTTATTACTCCCGCTACACACGCTGAAGATTTTTTATTCTGGTATAAAATTCAGCCACAAAATGAGTCAGTGAGTCAAAAACTATCGCCACTTTATCTCCTTTAAACCTTTTTCCGCAATTTTTTAATAAAATCTCAATGGAATAATAAAATTCTGAGTAAAATATGTTTATTTATTGAAAAATCCTGTTGGTTGTTTTAAATATGATACTTCAAAATTTGGTTAAGGGATTATCTAACCAGAATGTTTGTAAACTTAGTAAAAACCACTACCAGATTTACGGTCTACCAATTTCGAGACGTACCCGTCTCTTCGTCAGGACCAACACTATACTAATATATTCACAACACTATACATTCCAACCATAGTATTGTTAAACTATCACCAATATTGATCACATTCGTTAATCTTGTCAGAGACAAGCATGGACTGATTATAGTCTACTGAACAATTCAGGAATCTAACGAGAGAGAGTGAAAGGGAGCTGGGTCTAAAGTGGGTGTGCCTATATAAATATGCCTAACTTTACTAACATTCTGTTATGTCTAACCACAAAGTTAATGATTTAACTATTAATTATATTAATAAGATTATCTATCCAGCTGAAACCTAATAAACTGTAGTTGTTTTTTTAATTATAATTTTCAGGGGTCATATCATGGATCACATATAGAGAAGGTAAATTTGCAAAGTTTTTTTTTATATAACCGTTAATCATCTTTGTATAATTTTTGCAGAGCAGAAAATGAAGGAAACCTGATGGGTGTGCAATAAAGAATATATTTAATTCGAGTATTAAAAATAATCAATCAATATATTATAGATGTCTCACTGAGATGAAATAATATTTTTATGAAAAGTAGATACGGAAGTCTTTGGGTGTTCATAGGGATCACGGTTTATCGTACGGCTGGCTTAAGTGATCACTTTACATAAATTAACTTTCACCATTTCCACCCATGATAGAATACTATGTCTATTAAATTTTTGGAAGTTGTATATATTTAAATTATTCGATGTGTTCCGTATACGTGTTGCAAAAATCCTTAGCGCGACCGGCATTCAAAACGTTGTCATTCCGCTTAAATGACCACAGATGTCACTAATGGGATATCTATTTAATGATTTTTTGCAATTTTTAGCAATATCGTTTATATGCGTAATGAGATTCTTGCGAATTATAAGCATTACACTAGAATAGGCGTGAAATATCATTAAAAAATTTTAAACTCCTTTAGATCAGTATTTTCATTCAGAATACTTTGAGTTACTTATTCTTAGGAACCGAAATGTAAAAGTACCATCATTTTAACGAGTTACAACTAGTTAGTTAATAACGGTAAATTCTTGGTAATGCGTTCGTTCCGGGGCAGTCAATAACTATGTTTATTAAAATGAAGGGCAAGCGAGTGGATATAAGGGATGGCAAAGATTAATGGATCTTGAGTAGTGAAAAATTAAATATTTTGATCAATCGATTCGTTATATCGAAATGTTTGATTAAAAATTGGAACTAATAGAAACGTGTTAAAAATTTATAGTATTTATTTTATGTAAACACTTACCTTTTATATCTTTCTTACTTCTTGTCTCGTGTATCTGATAAAGTATTCTGCCGCTGTATCTTGAGATATTATTTTAATTTTATATTTGCACTTACGTTGTCTCGTTTTATATATATTTGTGCGATGGAAAAAAACACGAATGGTATTTCCGCTCGGCGTATTTTTTTATTGCGGACGACGTTTGTTACTTTTATGAGAAATTATAATTCAAAGTAGGAGAACCGTATTTTCGGAAGAAAGATCATACAACTCATAAACCCTTAAGATAATCTCATTCATTTTCTGCACCCCAGTTGTCGCGGAGCTGAAGAAAATACTAATAGCATTAGGGTAGAATTTTATTAACTTTGAACAGTGTGGTTATATTACCGCTGTTGAAATAAAAGTGACTGTAAATAGAACTGACGCAATTATTTCAAAATACACATCTATGAATCAACACTTTATTATGGAATATTTTGGCATGTGTCGATTTTCATCGTAGCTGATGTTTCCGAAGATATTTCAGTATCCATTTGATAGGTAAATTTAATCATGCGCTCAATAGAATATCGCAGTTTTAATCAAAATAGATTAAAATTCATACCTTTTGAATGTCAATTATAAAAAAATTATTTAATGCTGTAGATGTAAAGTGCGTTTAAAACATTTGTGAAGGGCAAATAATAAAAATCTGACCATCGAAATATACGATTTAAGTCTGGATGGACAGAGAAATTTTTTAACCCGATAATAAGATCTCTCTTTTGTTTGTTGTCAATTGGTTGAGTAACTTTGTAGATTGAAATTTTAAAAAATAAATATTATTATTTGTTTTATTCTACTTATATTCATTAATTACACCTACATGTTTCGGAAAAACCTTGCCATCGTCAAGGTGTTTTATAAATATCAAAATATCAAAATGAATAATGTCTTTTGTTTTTGGTTTTCTAGGTTATTTAAAAAAATATTTTTAAATATTATTGCTGAAGTTTTTGAGTGCACAAATTATTGTAATTTTTTTAGAAATGGACTAGTAGTTAAATATAATTGATTATTAATAATATTTTGTTTACTTTTACATGCTTTTCTTATTTCTTATGATTCTAAATTATTCAATTTCAGACCAAAATTATTTATGTGTATAATAATTTTTATCAAAACCATGATCATTTTCTAATAAATGATTCGCTTATTCAGAAAAACTATGATTATTCAGACATATAATTAAGAAAACCATTAAAAAACGACATCATTTAGTTTGATATTTTGACTTTTATAAAACATCCTGACGATGGAAATGTTTTTCCGAAACATGTAGGTGTAATTAATGAATATAATTATATTAAAACAAATAATAAAATTAATTTTTTGAAATGTCAATCTACAAAGTTGCTCAATCAATTGAAAGAAGATCTCTTTTAAATAGAATCTTAGTTATTTATCGTCAACACATAACATTTCAGTATAAATTTCTCCTAAGTGTTGGCATTTATACCCGGTTAAGTCTCGGTAACTACTTTATTAATAGTATATTGGAGCAGTGATAGTATTAAACCCAGAATTTACATCTTACGCGGAAGTTTATAATGTTAATTCAAACCCCCCGAAGGTATACGTTATATTGCAGTAGTTTTAGCGTCCCGCGTGATTAGGTGGAGTGAGAATATGCTCGTATAATAGATATGTGTGTTTTATGATTTTCACTTTGTCAGATTTCGTGGTTTAGGGTCGAAAGGTAACGAGTTATGAAGTGATTTAAAGGCCAAGTATTATAATTATGTTTTCTTCAACAAAACTTAGTTCTCAAGATCATGAAAAATAATCGTATTCAAATATAACATGAATAACATTTATTTTAATACAGAAATTACTTTGGATTAACATTAACAACATTAACAGACTTTCATTCCTGGATTAGATCATTGTTTATTTTATTATTTTTATAGTAAAAAAATTCTTCCACGAACGTTTCTCATATTCACAGCTTCATCCTGGTGAGACTTCTATAATTTATCTTAAGAAATTAATATTGTTAAAAACATAGAAAAATTAACAACTAAAATAATTAAGATAATATATATTTTGTGGTTTTACCCCGAAGATAATGTATTTTTCATATTTATTTTATGGATGGTTTGAAAGCCGACTAACGTTTAAGTTATCAATTACACGTAATTTAGATTTGAATTCTTAATTCATTTAATTATTGAACAACAAAATTTTTATTATTGACAGAATTTTTAAGCACCGCAACACCCAAAGAACTTACAAATTAATATTCAAAATTAATTAAAACAAAAAAATTAATGAAAAATATTTTCTAAATTATGACTACATTGATGCATAAATTCATGATATCATGAATACAAATACTACATAATTGCTATAATAATTAAATTATTATAGTAAATACATCATGGCAAATTTGAACCACCAACTCAATTTCCCTAACTTAAGTAATCTCCCTCGATTTACACGAATAAGCCTTAATGTTATATTCTGAATGTTTGGCATATAATATATAATACTCAGTAACCAAATTACACCTCACAAATCATACATAGGCTTGTTAAAATTAATCATATATGTACAGCAAAGTGCGTAATTATAAGGCTGGTTATTAAACCAACTCATGCAATACAATTTGGAAGGCTGATTGAATATCAGATAAAAATGAGCTAAGCCTATCTTATTAAATTAATAATTAATATCATAGGACTTAATGGAAAGGCGAAAGTTTATTTCAGTATCTTTCCATGGCATTAAGCGAAACTGTATGGACAAAGGTACGCGTCGAAACACTTGTTGAAGTTGATGCATTGCACTTTTTCATACGTGGTTACAATTTGTCAACTCGCGTCATAAATATGAGGCTGTAGGGGCCGTTTTTAGGATCCTTCGACGCCTTATCATCTCGGGTCAGGGGTGTAGCCGGATGTGCCGCACATTTGTAATAGGATTTAGGGGTTAAACCGTCTGATACCTTAATACCCCATCTGTTATCGCAGTCCTCAGGGGAAGTGTCAGATACACCACTGGGCGACAGCTGACAAATTGGAATGTCTCGTTGCAGCCAGATTAGCGGGAAACATTAACTTTGTTTATAAATTAAACAGTTTAAAGATTAAAAAAAAAGTAACCCGTAAAAAACAAGTTTTTATTATACTCCCTTTCTTTGTAGAATATAACAAAAATTATAGACGAATTAAAACATAAAACATAACACTAAACTTACAGTAATTTAATATATTTCAAAAAAGGCAGATGTTTTGAGCTTTGATAACACATTTCATGCTTTGAAGATTAAATTCTAAAAACATTTGTCAGTCAATTTAGATTTTAGAAACTTGTAGTGAAGTACCAATTATGTATACCGATGGAGTAATTCAAATTTAGAAAATATTCCGCGTTAACGGGCCGCCGTTGCTAGTAATCAAACTTTGGTAATGATTCCAATTTGAAAAAAACATTAAAATTTCTAAAAATCCGAAATTATACGATAATTTTTAATTTTTTTAACGAAAATTTGATAGATCTTTTTGATCGTCGCCACGATTCTGCTTGCAAAGTTTCAGCTCAATTGGATCACGGGAAAAGGGTTTAAAATCGATCCAAAGTTTTTTCGTCAGATACGCAGACAAGACAAGTAGAAGCTACGAGTTAAAAAAAGGGAGTAAAATACATTTCTTTTACAACAATGATACCCTTATTTATATTAATAATCAAATTATTATATATGTTTTACCTAAGGTTCTTAGGTGTGGTATAATCACATACAAAAGAAAAATTTATATCAATAAAACAAGAATTTTGAATTACAAAAGAATTCCTATGTACAATTTTTAAGTAGGTAAGTAGTGTATGATATTGGTAGTATATTCTTCCTTAGCAGACAATGAGAATTATAAGTAGGTATATAAAATATGAAAATTATCGGTAGGTAGGTATGTAAAAGGTGTGGTAATATTTATTGCATATTATTGAAGTACGTACTTAACTTGTACGTACTTGAATTTATTGTTATTATCAATAGTTTAATTCTGTGGGTAAATTATTAAAGTTGAGTATACCTATCTATAGAAAATCGTTTTAAAATATGTGGTAATAAATTTATGATTTTTTATATTATTTTCATAATCTGCTTGAGTGACACGTTTTTAAATTATTAGTTTTCTTTTCTTCAAATATTTGTAATATCAAATATTTATATGTGTTAAATAAAGTTTATGTCCTGAATCTATGGGATTTCTTCAAAATTATTTTAACAATTAGTCTTTCGATTATTCTTATGGGATTCATTGTAATCGAGTATGACCCTCCGCATCCAATAACACCATAATGCATCAAAGATTGTACGATTGCATAACATTATGCCATTCTTAAATTTTTAATTTTTAAAACAAATTGCCATATGGATTTTTTATAGACTTTGCCGATTATTTTTGTACGACTAGTGCCAGTGCCTATACATTAAATGCTTTACCTAGATATAATTGAAGAGAAATCTTTATATCCAATAGCGACCACTGCCCAACCGCGTCCGATTTTTCCATAAAACTATTTTTTTAAATTAAATTAAATAATAGAAGTCTCAGACAGATTAAGCTATTTAAATGAAAAATGTGTATGGAATTATTTTTATAGGATGGCTTAGGTTTATGACCTTTATGAACGGGCTTAAGTGATCACTCTACACAATGCGACGTTCACACATTCAATCGTAAGAATATGAACTTATTATCATATTTCTGAATGTTGTATATATGATACAAATCTTTTATATACATAAAGGGACTATGCTGGAGACATTTTGTCCTTATTATAAAATATTATACATAGAATTCATAGCTGGTAATGATACCTTTTTAAAGTGGAGTATTAACTAATATTTTTTTAAATATTTACCTATATCATATTCTATTGAATTATTTAACATAATCTTAAGAAAACCTTATAACATTTTTTAACATTCATATTTCGGTGGTTCTTACATTATAAGAATTTGTCGTCATATGATTATAGAAAAACGTCATAATACTTAATAATGTGTCGTGATAATACGGCATAACACCCCATAAAACACAAACCTGAAGATTTGGAGTGGCCGTGAAAACCTAAGAACATTCTATGCAAATTGTTTCGTTCATTACATTTTCCGTATATTTTCTTAAAACGTGTTCATCGTTATGTTATATTTATTTTCATGATTTTTCCAACGGAATTTCAATCTATTTTAACAACTGTTTTTTACCCTAGTCTCGTACGTAGAAGATAGCCATGGCATGCTTAGCCTAGCGCTGTGTTATCTTTCCAGAGATATTATATTTTGTGTGGAATTTAATATTCCCAGAGAACGCCACGACATTTGAAACGATCTCATAAAGATGTGTTTTTATTCGCCGTGCCAAAACCACATCTGGATCAATACCGGAAAACAAAATAAAAAACTGTGTATTGAATGCATACAAAATATTATTCCGTAAACAGGAAATGAAGGACAATCTTCCACAAGCATTCGTTTTACGACCAACACTGCAGACCTAAGCTCCAAAGGGAACTGAAGTGCTCGAGGCCCTGGAGATGAAATTTGCTGACATACATTTCATACTTCCATTGCATAGTTTTACATAAATGTTTTTAAAACGATGAAAACATATTTTTTTAAAGTTTGTAATTCAAATTCCTAACAAGTTTTTTCCTGCATACGGTATGAAGTGCATAAATAAAATATCTAACCTGTCTGCTAGCAAAATTAAGTAAATATAAATAAATAATAACATAAAATTAATTAAGATTCAGGCGGTCCTCGTAGCCCAGTGGCCATGACACTGGATTCTCACACCGAGGGTTTCGGGTTCAATTTCCGGTGAGCTGAATGTTTTGTGATGTGTTTTCCTTCCATATGTGGGCCCCTTGGACTGTTGAAGGGTAAAATTAAAAAAAATATATTGGACGAAAAAATACAGTTTTGATTTTTTGGAAATAAGAAAAAGTATTGATAGTAAATTAAATATTATAAGTAAACGGTTATTCTATGTATAGTTTTTTGGGATATTCTGCCGTGTATATGTGACCTCTCTGGCTGACGTTTCGGATCCCATTGCAGGGTCCATCATCACGGCTAATGTGATGAGTGCGTGTTGATGTGTGGGTTAAATATTGTCTAGCAAAACCGTACCGAAGTCAGGCTGATTCTAAGTCTGTGTTAGGTTAAGTACTGGATTGCAGTACCGTGTGGAAAGCAGGGTGTGTGTGTCTTGATGTAGTGTGTTGTGCTGTGCGGAGACAGGTATCGTCAAAAATTTTGTAGCGTTATGTAATTGTTTAATCTACTAACGGATGTCGGACTGTATGGATCGTCGATTTGATTTATCCCATAAAAACGGCATAATATCTAAAAAAACTATACACAGAAGATTCTGATCGGCCGTGAAAACCTAAGAACATTTTTAATAAACAGTTCCTTTTACAAATAGTTATCTGTTTACCTTTTTTCATATTAGCACTTAAAAAGCTATTCCCATATATATTTTATTTGTATTGTTAATAACTATACATTGATTTTTAATTGTTAGTTTACGTTACATGGTGAAGGGACTATTGGTCCCAAAACATGTTGGTATTTTAACAAATTTTAACAAAGTGGTGTATACAAAGTAGGTATATTGTCATAATTGAGCCCTTGCCCGGAATAACGTTGTATCCAACACAAATGTCAATTTTGAGTTATTGATGGAGTTATGTTAGGTATGTTATTATGCATCGATTAAGGTAAATAATATGTCAAGAAAAAAATATTTAGGCTTCTGGCTGCATTTTAAAGTTATTGGTTTGTGGAATAACGTTGTATAGTGTTTTTCAAAATGGCGTCGCCGAGCGTCAATATCGTGGAGCGTGGTTTAATTCACATGAATAAAGGGAGAAAACGAACATCTAATGTTTTAAATTGGAAAGATATCAAAGCCAATAAGTTGAAGGATGCAGGAAAGGAGTTTTTATCCAGAAAAAATATTATCAAACCTGCAATTGACCCGCCAGAACATGTTTGTGGAATAATGTTGTATACGATTTGGCAGTTCTGATTGATATTGTGATTTCATATGTGACAATATTATTTTGTCGAACGTTAACCGATTTTACTCAATTGATTTATCCATATTGATATTTGAAATGCTTTTTGATAATAATGCTTGCTTTATAGTGCTCTTTATATCGTAACTTAA
>JADDOH010017705.1:0-43234 GCA_016648135.1 Agrypnia vestita
TCTTGCCATGGAACACGGCCGTCGTTAACAAAGTAATGAGCGAATATATCTTTGATATTCAAAGATGGAGAACGGCACCAGAACTGTCAAACTGACGTTTATTTTCGCGCGCACGAATCGCTTATTAACCGCGGCTGTGTGAACAGATGACACAAATCGCGTGTTTTGAAACGCGGTTCTGAAACTGCACGGTTCCCGCTGTGTCTGAACAAGCGCTAACACCCTCGTATAGTTTGTCTCTCATTTGAATCTCGAGGGAATGTTCCCTCCCTTGCGTGGGACATTTCTTTGCTAATTGGCGCGCCCGGAGAGGCTGCGTTTAAAATTAATAATTATTTCGCTAATGATACACCCTTTGATCTCGCTGCGGATGCTGGGGCGGTGCTCTGCCAGATACATCATTAAATTCTAGCGGAGAGAGGGAACAATCGAATTGTCATCCGAAATGAATAAGGCAAATATTTTAATGCGAGGAAATGTAGATTTATTTATCTATTTATCTATCCCGGAGAAAACATTATTATAATATGTTTTGCTTTCCATTTCTTTATGTTTTAAATTAAATTAAAATTTAAATTAGGTTTCGGTTTCGGTTCCGGTTCCGTTTTAGTTTCCGATCCCGATCCTAATTGCGACCGTGACCTCGATTTTGACTTCGATTACGATTTTAATAGTAATAAGTAGCTTTTATACTGAAACTGTTAATTTTTTCGGCTCTTAATAAAATTAATAAATTCATTAATTCTGTAATTCCGTAATTTTGTAATTCTGTAATTCTGTAATTCTGTAATTCTGTAATTCTGTAATTCTGTAATTCTGTAATTCTGTAATTCTGTAATTCTGTAATTCTGTAATTCTGTAATTCGGTAATTCTGTAATTCTGTAATTCTGTAATTCTGTAATTCTGTAATTCTGTAATTCTGTAATTCTGTAATTCTGTAATTCTGTAATTCTGTAATTCTGTAATTCTGTAATTCTGTAATTCTGTAATTCTGTAATTCTGTAATTCTGTAATTCTGTAATTCTGTAACTCTGTAACTCTGTAATTCTGTAATTCTGTAATTCTGTATTTCTGTATTTCTGTAATTCTGTAATTCTGTAATTCTGTAATTCTGTAATTCTGTAATTCTGTAATTCTGTAATTCTGTAATTCTGTAATTCTGTAATTCTGTAATTCTGTAATTCTGTATTTCTGTAATTCTGTAATAATCTGTAATTTGTAAATTTGTAATCTGTAAATCTGTAATCTGAATTGTAATGAAAGTTGCACACGCAGCATGGAGCGAAATATGTATCGGAAATGCGATATTAGTAGGTACTAATTACCACATATTGAATTCTTGTTAGTTGTCAATTTATTTTATTTAGATTCTGTTTACACGCGAGTTCACGAATGTTTCGATCGTTTTTTGTTGGTCACCGTGCAAAAAATTATTAAAAGTGATATTCGAGTAATTATTTATTGCAAAAAGTTTCAAAACAATTCAACTCAATTTCAAACAATTTCAAACATCAATTTCAAACAATTCAAAACAAAAAACGCTCATTCTACATTCATTGCGGCTGTCACAGTTTAAAAATTTCGAAACTTTTGAGTACGGAACCGTTTTAGTCCGAAAATCGATAAAATGAATGTGGGTAGGTACTTGGATTTATTTTTTGAAATTGAACACATTTTTTGAAAAGTAATAGTCTCAATAACACCGCCATATTGAATTCTTGATTATAGCTGTCAGATTCTGTTTATATGTGCGTTTACGAATGGTTTGATCGTATAGAGTATTGCGCCTACGGAATGCAATTCCGAGTCGGGATTGCCCTTTCGGGATTCCTCGAGATTAGAATTTTCAATCCAGCGGGATCCCTACGGATCGGGATCCCGAATACTTTTGTATTTTTTTGTTTGTTTATAGAGCTGAATAGCAATAACGACAATGTCTTGCATTTTAATATCACCAATTATAATAAAATGTTCATTATTAATCATTGCATTAAAGTTTTTGTATGCGTTTTTCCAAGCATCAATCAGTCAATGTAGTAGAGTAAAAACTACTCGGTAGCAGTAGTAGAAGTTTTTATTACATGTTACGTTGATAAAATACAGCAAATATTATTCAAAGCTATTTTCATCATTTGAATGTGACATGAACATAAGTTTTAAGTACTTACTAAAAGCTCTGTAGAGATATACAATTAAACAAACACAATTAAACATAAAAAATACTGATCAATCCCGATAATCTCGTCCGATTTTTCGGTTCGGGATTGATCTCGTAAAATGCCTCGAGATCTCGCAGGATCGGGATTGCATTCCCTAATCGCGCTATTTATTAATCGATTTTTAACCCTTTTCCCGTGATCAAATCGAGCTGAAACTTTGCAAGCAGACTCAAGACTCAAGACGATCAAGAAGATCTGTCAAAGTTTCGTTAAAAAAATTAATAAATTTTTGGATTTTTCAAAATTTTAACGATTTTTTCATACAACTTACTAAGTTTTGTGAAAATATTTCAACGCGTCTGGTAGACACGGAACATGATTATAGTATTATTTTGGATCGTTGGAAATTTTTTATTACTCCCTTTCGTAGCGTCGCTCGACCAAAGCCCAACGCGTAGGTTAAGCGCCAAACCAGTTTCCATTAGTAAATGAGAAAGGGTGTATAATAAAAACTTGGTTTTTATGGGTTACTTTTTTACATTATTTTATTTTATTTTTTAAGAAATAGACCATCAGGGATCATTATAGACCCTAATAGATGGTTCTAGAGTGGTATTAGAGAACAAGGCATGAATATTTTGTGAACAAGTATTGCAACAATACCGTACCACCACATGTTCCTAGCTGTCGGCACTACCCCGAGCTTGCTGAACCTTAGGCGTCTGATACACATGCTTCTTTAGTGGCACGTGAGCATGCGCAGTATCGACTTTGACAGTGGCATGCTTATTAGTGGCATGTGTGTACGCACATTGCTAGAAATGAGCATGCCACTGTCATTCACCATAGAGAAGGGGTATCTTTGGAGCATGTGTGAACAGACTTGCTTATTTATGAGCATGCTTATGTCATTCGCGGGCTTCGCGGCTAGTACTATCAATGCGATCTTCTCAGTCGGGCGACAAATGAAACAAATATGGCGCGTTGGGGAGATGATAAAACATTACTTTTCGTGACTTATTATAGGAATTACGAATGTTTGTGGAATACTCGGTCACCGTTGTGTAAAAATAATATAGTGAGAAATAATGTTTACGAAACTTTATTAATAGGCAAACTAAAATCAAAAATGTGCGGATGGAAACTCGGGAACTTTTTTGATTTATTGGTTCACTTGAATTTTCTATTTCAGTTTGCAAAGTTTCCATTTTGAACAAGAGCGTCTCTATTTTATGACAAGAGCATGCCACTAATAAGCATGTGTGTTTGATTGTTAGCTTTGGGCATGCTTATTTATGAGCATGCCACTAATAAGCATGCCAGTAATGAGCAAGTGTGTACAGTTGTTAGGGCATGCTTATTAGTGGCATGCTCATTAGCATGCCAGTAAAGAAGCATGTGTATCTGTACCTTTAGTCTCGAGCCCTTTGTGTCGTGCGGGTCGTGTTGATATTGAATCGGAACTTCATGTAATTTCCTCAGCTAATATTGCATTCTATCAGGGTTGCCAATCTAGCGAGAGGCAGCCCGTAATCAACTGTTCAGCAACATTGTGGGGAAATTGGTATTTATAGAGACTGCCATGGAAAGGCAGATGCTCGGCGTGAGCCTTCGAGATAAAATCAGAAATGAAGAAATAAGACGCCGAACAAAAGACCGTGTTGCGAAACTAAAATAGCAGTGGGATGGACATACGGCTCGACAGGAGGATACTAGATGGGCACCCAGAGTCCTACAGTGGAGACCCTGGACAAAAAATAGAAGCGTCGGAAGACCTCCCAGAAGGTGGTCTGGCGACATTGTCCAGCAAGCAGGAAGAACCTGGATGCGAAGGGGGAAAAACAGTGATGAGTGGAAGAAAATGGAAGAGGCGTACATCCAGCAGTGGAGGGAAAAAGGCTAAGGAAGAAGAAGAAGAAGAAGAGAACCTGCTTTATTAGGTCACCACCGTATATAATACGGAATCTCTATGCTCAAATGTGGGTAAAAGCTCGTGAGAGGTTTTACAAGATTTATTTAACAGCAAATGATTACAATAATGCAACTTAATTACTGATTATAATGCGAGTATAAAGACAACTTCGAAGAGACGATCGTGTAGGGCCTTCAGCGTCCCCGTTGGTGTCGCTGCTCGGCTCTTTATACTGTTGGAGAACAAAGAAAGTCCATCGTCTGATGCGACGTGTGCTGGGGTACATGACCAAAGGCGCTGACTCTGCTATCAGTGAATGGACCTACAATAGTCCATTCCCTGTACCTCCTTCACATTTCACACTTTATTGTAAATTATCAAAGAAAGAAAAGAAAAGCATAAAATACAAGCAAAAATAAATCAGTAAGATAACATGTAGCAAACACAGAAATAGAAAATTCATTTAAAATAAAACAATAGATCATGGTAAAAGAGTAAATATAGAATTCTGGTGGGAAGGAGGACAGTGAGGGGACGTCTGGGGAAAGGACACACTCCCTAATAGGGAAGAACAAGACAAGGATCACACTCAAGGTGGAGTTCAAGACCGAGCACCGCGGGTCCACAGTCTATGGAGAAATTACCCACGAAGCGGCTCCCAGCGCGAAACTCACGTCCTGGCGAACTCACGGAAGAGCCCGAGGTTTCTCTCATTCTTGATGAGGTCACTGTTCCGTGCGGAGCCGTGCCTTACCCCAGTCTTGCAATCATAATCTCTCGCGCATCTTTCATAAACTCACAAGGCCAGAGTATGTGCTCCGGCGTCTGAGCGTCGGCCACACGAGCGAAGGTGCACCAGGATGACGCGGCGAGCCCCAGACTATATAACTGTGACTGATTCTGCTATCAGCGCTCACGTCTACCGCTTTCATCGCTTTGGTGCATTCACATCTGGTGTGAGATGCTGGTTCCACAACTTCGGTTTCAAAGGGCATAAAGTTTTACGAACGCCTTACACAAAAAAAAAATGGCGGGTACAGACGCCGTTTGCGAAATTACAAAAGAAACTGTCTAGTTTACATCCGTTTGAATCATTTGAATCATTAAAACACTTCACAAGATTATTATTGGAATAGATTGGTATTTATCACTGGTTTATGTATTAGTATCACAGGTTAGGATTCGATGCATTATTTTTACAGACGCCTTGTACCAAGATGGCGGGTATATAAACTTGTGCGATTTTGCCGGCTATAGGTACGCAATAAACGCTGGAACCGTCCACACAACACGGAAGCTTACTTGCCGCGAGACATTTTACACATACGCACACATAATATCAATAACTATGCAAATCCTGCGTCAATTTCCGGACTATTTACACGACAAAACCCAAGCGGTGTCCTTTTTGCGATCCACCGTTGACAGCCCCGTAAAAAGATGCTTATAGTCCGTCCAACTTATCTGGAGAATAAAGGAGGGCGTCCCAATCGTTGTGGTACTGCCCATAGTGTAAAAATTATCTCATTTGTAGGGAATTTTATGCAAATTCGTTTTTTCTTAAACAAGTTATTAAGCAGTATACGACACGATAAAAAACAAAAAATGTAAACTAACGTACAAATAAATTTATCAAAATATACATTCGTAAAATACTCAACGTCACAAAATGGCGTTTTTTCAAAATCAAAGAAAAATACAATTTTCAGGAAAAAAAAACAAACAATAATAATTATTTTAGGCCGGCGCCACATTACGCAGATCTTCCGCCGCGTTTTTTCCGTTGCGCCAAATTGGCAAAGCAAATAGATCGACCGATCATCCGGGTAGTGTGTTTAATAAGCGCATATTGTGTGGAAAGAAATGTAGCGATGTTCCACGACAGAAGAGACGCGGCGCAAGATCCGCGCAGTGTGGCGCCGGTTTTATTCGGTGTCTCATACCTAATGATCATGACCACCATGTTTAACTCAGTAACACCTAAGGATATCAATCGGTTTAGGGCCGTTGTATCAACTTGGTTTATAGTAATCTTTCGTTCAAAGCATAGATATTTTGCATTTTCCACCGATCAAACAACTCGCTCTCGTAAAAATCTATGCTTTAAATGAACTATTGCTATAAAGTAAGTTGATGCAACCAGTCTTTAATGTGCATAAATAAAAAAGTTTATTTTTGAAAAAAGATGTTTATACAAATGAACTCGTTAATGAATTATGTAATAAAAAGTATAAATAATAAAAATTCTATGTAAAAAAATTATCGAATAAAATATGTTCTAAAACTTTTCTCATCTTACGGCTTCTAATTCAATTTTTCCACTTATCCTTGTTCTTTTTTTTCCGGGTGTAGATATTTTAATGCCTATTTCCACGGCCACTTTACCTTCTTTAACTATTTTGTAAATTGCCGATTCAGAAATACCTGAAGAAATTGTATAATAGTAAAATAAAAAACTAAGTATGGGAAAATCATTATAACTGCATGGCAGCACTAACCTGAAGTGGCGGCAATAAGTCTATGAACAAAATCAAACGGTATAATTGGGGCTTTTAGACGTTGTTCCTCTTCAAAAAACGTGTGCATTTTCAAGATTATTTCCCGAACACCGCTTTCAATGGTTTTGGCATGGTGACAATCTAAAATTTTCTTAAAGAACTATCGAAACAGTCGTGAACCCCTCTGTAAACAAAGGTCTGTCAGCTGTAGATAATCCAAGATGGCGTCGTTAGTTCCAAATTTGGCCATTCTTCAGATAAGTTAGACGGACTATACCGCGGAGCGTGCCCATGCAGCGGCGCCGCCTGGCGTTAAAAAAAGGCACATGGCAGTCGCGGATACCTTGCATTTTGGACCTGCCGGTGCCCGCTGCGTTCGCCGTTGTCAGGGCGTGATGACCTCACGCCTGCTGCGCGTGTATCTCGGTGGCTATAGGTGTGCATCTTCAATGCGAAATGGCTTTGTGGTTACATTATTTGTATATTAACAAGAAAATATTTTTCTTAAACCGCTATTTATTGAATTATCAACATGTTTCGGGCCTGTGATCCTATGATAATATGTAACTCGTAGCCTTAATCTTCAGTATATAACATTCGCAGAATCTCACTTTAGGTACGAGCAAATATAATTGTTTGGGATAATTTTTTTACGAAAAATGTATACATATATCATTGCATATTTTTGTACTTATTTGACTAATCTAATTTGTTATAAATATCAAAGAATGTGTTTTCATTAAATAAATAAAAAAACGAGCGAGCCTTAAGTAGTCGCATATGATGTGTAACATTTGACATCTCACAATTAAACATATCAATTGAGCTGCAACAGAAATTAACATCAAAATTTAAAAAAGCTAATACCTATATATTAATTAATTAGTAAATACAAGTAAAAAAATGTATGTGCATTAATTTATTATTTAATTTTGCCGCACTAGGTAGGTACCGTATATCTACACATGCATTTTGCTCAGAAATGTGTTTGGTCAATTATATGTTTTTATTTATTTTCATAGATGGCGGTAGTGTGCCGCCATACATATTGTATGAAAACTTTGAATAAATATTTAAAAATAATCACATAAATTACATAAAATTTGAGAATGTAAATCAGTAAGGGTTTACATTAATGTAAAAAAATTAAGTATTTATTGGATAGTTTCGAAGATATAAGTCAAAATATATCAAAGTTACAACATCCACACGCTTGACACCAGTCACGTAACATATATACAAAATCAGAAGCATCGGCTGGTGGTGATGGGTGTTGCTGACATTGATTTGTTTATAAACGATGATTTTTTTCAACCGCGCGTCCTCGGCGCGCGCTCATTGGTTAAATGAAATTGCGCGCGCTTCCATGGCGTCTTATTTCCTGTCACGCATTTCGGTCATTTTTCACGAAATCACTGCCACAGATTGCAGGAGAGCGAGAGGAAAGATGTTACACATCAAAAATTCAACCGTCGGTTGAATATAAATGTATCCAATATTTTCTTGGATTTGAATATGTAAGGTTGATACGTATTTATCTATACTAATATTATAAAGAGGAATGATTTGATTGTGTGTTTGAATTGAATAGGCTCCGAAACTACTGGACCGATTTGAAAAATTCTTTCACATTCAGAATCCTACATTATCCCTGATGAACATAGGCTCTAGAATATTTTCAAAAATGTTAGGGATCCATATGAAAACTTCGATAATGTAAACCAACGTGTGAAAAAATTACGAAAAAAAAACCTTATATTGCGTACGCTGCGGAAATTATTGCCAATAGAGCAAAGTAATGTACTACAGTTTTATAGAGGACATTAATATCTACAAAAACGTCTGTATATCTAAGTACCATATATCTAAGTATTACAGTTATGTTACAATAACTTATGTTAACATTAGATGGAAACATTGTTTTTTAGAGAACAGCGGACCCTTTGTTTTCCCTCACAAACTTATTTTTTACTTAATCCTTAACTTGTGCAACCCGGGTACGACCAGCTAGTGAATTATATAATTATTATATATCTACTATATTATATATATCTATATATCTATATCTACATATCTTATATATAATATATATCATATATATGTTCTATCTCTATATAATATATACTAATATATCTATATTTATATATATCTTCCTATATATATCTATATATATATACTACTATATACTATGCTACTTCTCTATCGTTTCTGGGTCGGGTATTCATGTGGACAATCTTACACCAGGTTACAAGGGTGCAAAGTTGACAAAGGGTACAAGTGTGTGTCATGTTTTGCAATGTTTACATAAAGTTTACATTAAGTTGTTTACAAAATTAAATGAGCTTTTTTCAGTGTTCTGAGAGTCTTGGCCGCAAGTAACACTACACATGATTTGATGCCCTTGCCTGCTACACTAGTAGTTTACTGTTTATCCAGACCCACCTTCTTCCATGTAGTAAATGTTCAGACATATTTAGTATTTATACTACCATTTGTGAATCAATATTATTGCCTAATTAAAATTGAGTAATAGTAATAATTAAAGGTTTAGCAATCTAATAATGGTGTTAATTAATTCTATTATAGACAAAGGACAAAAATTTTGAATAGGAGATTTAATAAATAAAATAAACTAAAATAAAATAAACAATTTTTAAAAGTTTTTACGAAAGATGAAAAGTAATGTTCTGTTATGATTATGTATATATATAGAATATAGATATCTATAATATATATATATATATATAATATATATATATATATTAGTCTCTCTCCTCTCTTCTCTCTTCACATGTGTGAGATAGATCATGATCTTTCTTTCGACTCGTCGGGGTGGCAACCCTGCTGCCAGCAGGCAAATATCCATGTCTCCGAGTCAATAGAAGTATTTGTCCTTCCATCTTTTCATGAAATGACGTAATGTAATTGCATGATGGCGACGGGAGTGCAAATAGTGTGCATGGATGCAATTCGCCGAGATTTCAAAGTGGAACAGAGTGAAGAGATGAGAAAACATAATTGATAATAATATCACTAGATAAACAAGTTTTGACTTCATTACTGATTTAATGACGTCACTTACATAACTAAAAGGGTTGGGGCACCACGTTGAGGAATTAAAGTATATTACAAAAAAATTTTTTTAGAAAAGACGTAATTATTGCTCGAACAAGATTCTTTTTATTTTATTCTATTTTATTTTAATTTTTTTTTTTTTTTTTTAATTTATTTGGTAAATGTACAAACTTAAGAGTATTCAATATAATTTAATTAATACACATTTATATTAGGTCCTTACATATGAAATTGAGTTTAGTATGGGAGGAACATAAAGCCGATTTTTTTTTATTATAATATATTTATTTAATCAAAGTATGTACCATTGCTATCTATGTACTTTTGCCATCTCATAGGTAGTTCATCGATCCCTTTACTAAAAAAACCATTGGGACGGGAATCAATAAAATCTTTGAAGGCGGTTTGGACTGCCCCATCGGAGTTGAATTTGTTCCTTTGCAAGAAGTTATCCAAATTTCGAAAAAAATGGTAATCTGTTGGGGCAAGGTCCGGAGAGTACGGTGGATGTCTTAGACATTCCAATTGAAGCTCCTCTAATTTGGTAGCCGTCTGTTGTGCAGTGTGTGGTCTAGCGTTATCTGAAGCAGCAGTGGCCTAGAGCGATTAACCAGCCTCGGTTGTTTAGCAGCTAGCTTTTCCATCATGGTTTGCAGTTGCTGACAATAGACATCTGCCGTAATCGTCTGGCCAGATTTAAGAAAGCTGTAGTGAACGACACCAGAAGTAGTCCACCAAACGCTCACAAGTAACTTTTTTGTAGTCAATTTTCGCTTGGGGCATGGTTTGGCTGGTTCGGCAGGGTTCAGCCATTGCGATGAGCGCTTCCGATTATCGTACAGGATCCACTTTTCATCACAGGTAATGATTCGATTTAAAATCCCTTCATTATTGTGCCGGTTGAGTAATGCAACGCAGCAGTCAACGCGCGTTTGTTGATTTGCTTCACTCAATTCGTGAGGTACCCACCTTTCAAGCTTTTTCACCTTACCAATTTTCTTCAAGTGGATTAAAACAGTTTTATCACTAACACCGTAGCCTGCAGCTAACTCGGATGTGGTTTGCGATGGATCCGCTTCCACAATAGCCTTCAATTCTTCATTATCAACTTAGGTCTCCGGCCGTCCACGGGGGTTGTTCTGCAGGTCGAAATTTCCAGAACGAAAACGTTGGAACCAAAAACGCACTGTGTTTTCTTTTGCGGCACCGTCGCCATACACATCATTAATCCTTCGGGCCGTTTCTGCAGCACTGGTGCCACGGTGGAACTCGTACTCGTAAATAACGCGATATTTCAAGTTTTTCATTTTGTAAACTGAGTGACGCAAAGAAAAAAACAATTGAGGAAAAAACAAATGAATTATAATTTTCAAAACACAAATACATGAGTAAATAGCTGTATAAATTTGGATTTGGAATTCCTAACCAAAGAGAAGATATTTGAGATCAAATTTGCCAGTACGGCAAAACCCCAATTTCATATGTAAGGACCTAATATTATACGCTTACCCACTATTAAATGAGAATTTATTCTCGTGTTTAAAAGTGGGGGCATTGTCATACATGTATATATCTATTATTAATGAAATCGTTAGTGTAAGACATTAGATTAAATAAGTAAGACATAGAAAAAGAAACATTAGATTAAGTTATAAAAATTAAAACATTAAATTAAGTTAGTAAGACAACAATAATAAACAATACAAGAATACAAAAATGTGAGACATTAGAATAAGTAAATAAGGTATACACAAGGATACATAAATTAAGTTATAAAAATTAATAATTAAGAAGGTATTGTAATAACATTTAAAAGTATATATAGATAGTTTTTGATAAGATTTTTTCATTGGGTTATTGTGATGGTTTTTTGGAGAAGATTTTTCAATTTAGTCTTGAATTTTCTATAATTTTTTCCGTCTTCATTTCATTGGGAAGAGCATTAAAGAATGATACTCCTTGATAAGAGAAATGGTGTTGGGCTGTCCTAGTATTACATTTAGGTATCATTTATGTATCCCATCTTCCAGTATCTGGTTAATCATGCCACGTCTTCCGCGGTCGCCCTCTCTTTCTGGCGCCATCAACACTTGTATTATATATCTTTCTTACCATTCTTTCCTCATTCATTCGCTCAATATGCGTAAACCATCTGAGCGACCCTTTTTTAATTCTATTAATAATGCTAAGATCAGCTTTACATTCGTTCCTAATATCTGCATTCTGTACTCTATGTTATATTGATTTGCCACACATACGTCTGAGGGATCTCATCTCCACTGCATTCAATCTAATTTCGTTTCTCTTCTGCCAGCTCCAGGCTTCGCTTCCATACATCAGTGATGGTACCAGAATTCCATTACGTACCGCTAGTTTATACTGCCTGTTTGTTAAAAAATAGTAAAATAATTATTTGCAAAAAGGACCTGGTTATTTATAATATTTAATTTACTACTATAACTTTTTTACTTCCAAAAATTTAAAATTTATCCAACTGCAATCCAAATAATAATGTTTAGTTAATTGCTTTTTATATTTTGATTGCTTTCTTTGTATTTTTTTTAATACCGTTTAAACTGTAAGGATGTCTCTTTACTTTTACGAATTTTTCTTATTTTTTTATAAATAAATAAACATTTAATCTTTAGGAACCGACATGTAAAAGTACCGTCATTTTTGACGGGTTACAGCTAGTAAAACGCGACACATTCCATGAACACTGGGAGGTTCCGAAGGCGGGGTAAGAATCCTTCCTTACACTACCGAATTAGTGGTCCTAATTCACTATTGCGGTAACTTTTAACTAAATATCTAAAGGGGTTGTCTAGTTTTAGCGCGCTGGCGTCGGTACCGCGACCGAGAAGAGAATGACGGATCGCCAGCGCTCTTGTCGACTGCGTTCACGATACGTTGGCGAAACACATCGCCGTAGCGTAGCGTAGCATAATTCGTATCTCATAAATTGTCTCGAGTCGAAAATCTCATCGCAGATACGGGCCATTAATTAGAACTAGTATAGAGAGCTTGAATTTACTGTTCCCCAATGATCGATAAATCACCTTGTCTGTGTATTTTATAGACTCTGAAAAAACATGTTTATGGTTAATTAATCAGACGTTTAGAAGTAATTGAAGAAAATAATGTGTTCTTTTTCTGTAAGCACTCTTCGAAAGGCGATGAAGTGAAGATGTATTATAGATGTGTCACAGAGACGAAGCTGTTTACGGAAAAGTAGTTATTGAAATCATTGGGTGTTTATAGAGCTTACGATCTATCGTATGGCTGAGGCAAGTGATCACTTTACACAATGTAACACTCACCAATTTCACCGTGAGAACATCCAAATATTATCAAATTTTGAAAGTTCTATGCAGGGTTATTTGGAAAACTATATTCCTGCCTTGAATATGAGTCGAAAATGTTCAAGAAGCCATGACCTAATATCAAAAAGAGAGAGAGAGAGAGTGGTCAATAGGCCAATAGTTAGGAGATATGCGACATCAAAGTTTGAATTTTTTTTCTCAATATTTTTGACCTTTTTTTTGCAAAAAGTTTAACTGTTATTACAATAACTTGTATCTAATATTCATTCCCTTTAATACAAGTTATTAAATAAAATGATAAAAACCTTTCAAATCCAATTGGAACTTTTAAAGGGTTTTTATTTGTAATTGTATTGAAACGAATGAATTTTTGCTATCGATATAAGTTACTGTAAATAATTCAGAAATTCAGAAATCATAAAAAAAAATTGCAAATCTCTCTCTTTCACTCTCTCTCTCTTTCTATTATATACGAGTGTGTTTGTGTTAGGGATTTGAGGGAATTTTTCTCTCAGACAGGGAATAAAAACCGTAAATTCACAAGTAATGGAGTTTATTATTAGTTAAAGAAAGCAAAGAATTTTAAAATATGAAATAATAGTAGACTTATACATTTGGACTGTTCCGCCGTATACTGAAACACTGGGGGGTTTATAGCTCGCCACTATCAATTGTTTGTTTAAATGACATTTGTCGGAGAAAGTACATTCGATGACGATGGTCATCATCATCGTCATCACTTTTGGTACTACAACCCTTGGTGCGTCTTGGCTTACTTGTCATACTATTGCAAATATTAACTAAGAAATATCAATTTCCCGGGCCCCGTCCGCTTGATAACTTATCAGTTACCCGAGGGTTCTAAACCTTTGAAGAGGAACGTAATTCTTAAATTCTCGATATAGAGATTCGAGTAGACGAGCACCGTGCCCAAAATAATGCCGTAATGCCCCCTGCATGTGAGTCGCATGTGGGGGGGGGGGGGGCATAACGCCATTTCCTTACGTGACAATTTCCAGTCAACCCCTGAGGAACTTCGTTCCAATAAAAGCGAATAGGAAAAGCGGCAAAGTGCTTTGTACGGCATGTTTGTCGAGTTAGGCTGTGCGTCGAGATTCGGTACCACCGTGAGGAAAGTTATCGGAGGGGGTGGAGCGGTGACGTCACGTGTCTTCAGATTGGAAGTAGACTTTGCGAAGTGCTAATCTGGCAATTTATCTCATCCGATTATGACGAAAGTTGGCGCCCGGCTGGTGGCGCTCCCCGGGCAGCTCGGTACAGATAATTAGTTTATCAGGTCAGTGATTTATCAACAGTTTCCATGCTTTGTTGGAGCGAATATGTGCACCAGTGTGTAATACTTACTTACTTACTTACCATCACGCCGTTTACCCGTGGGGATAGGCAGAGAGGATAAAGTGGAAACTTCACGGTGCCGAGAATGAACACAAAGTTCGGACAGAGATTTTTCTTTTTTTGTGCTCCAAGAATATACAATAACCTGCCATTAGACGTAAAGGGTCTTAAGGTGTTAAAAGAATTCAAGCAGCAAATAACAAGGTGGCTCCTTGGTGTGGGTAGGACAAAAAATGAGACCAATGTGTCATCCATATTAATATAGCCATATCAGTACAGTCCTTATTAATATAGTCACAAAATTGTTTTGCAATGAAATTAAAGCTGTCACATATGACACATTGCTTTCGTTTTGTAGTCTGCCTACATTTGGTAACCGCTTTGTTGGCTTCTGTTTGAATGATTTTTCTCCCTATATATAATGTCTAAATGTCTAATTCTCTAATATATAGTTTTTTGTTTGTGCTTATTTCTTACATACAATATATAAATTTTATTTCTAATATAATATATATATATATAATATACTCCCCCAATAGAGATAGATATATATATATATATATTTAATACGAAATAAATAAATGAAATAAAGAGAAAATACACAAATATCAAATAATAAAACTGAAAAATTAAATGCTGGAACCTGGATTCGAACCACGGACCTCTGTGTTTCGCGCACAGCGTGTTACCATTTTCACTATCCCAGCGACTTAACAAGTCGTCAATATTTGATAGTTATATGTTTCTCTTTGAATTATTAATTCACTTATTTATATTATTCCATTTTTATTCGGGAAGTAATCGACTGTTTACGAGAATATCAAACGAAGCTTTGACGTCTTCTCGCTATATATGGAATATATATATATATACAGGTAGTTGCTTCAGAACAGACATTGTCTAGTGAAGCAACTACCTTGATTCATATGTATAAATAAATATAAATAAATAAATAAAGCGCCACAATCTTCTGTCCTAATGTGCAACACTCGCCTCATCTACATTCATACATCTTCGCACGCAAGCTCGCCGGTTGTCGAGGCTTCTGACGGGACCATCTTCAAGTATCCGGTTAGTCATGCCACGTCTTCCGCGGTCGCGCTCTCTTTCTGGTGCCATCAACACTCACATTGTATATCTTTCGTACCATTCTTTCCTCATTCATTCGCTCAATATGCCCAAACCACCTGAGCGACCCTTTTTTAATTCTATTAATTATGCTAAGATCAGATTTACATTCGTTCCTAATATCTGCATTCCTCTATCATAAATTGATTTGCCACACATACGCCATCTCCACTGCATTCAAACTACTTTCGTTCCTCTTCTGCCAGCTCCAGGCTTCGATTCCATACGTCAGCGTTGGTACCAGAATTCCATTATGTACCGCTAGTTTTGCCTCGGTAGACATATTTCTATTAGAAACTATTGCGTTCAAAGCACCGTTCACCCTGTTCCCCGCAGTCACTCTCCTCTCGATATCTTTCTCAACATTCCGTCTTCTATCTAACATAATTCCCAAGTACACAATCTCATCTACCTGTTCCAAACATTAATTACCTACTAATTAGTTAGTAAAATAAAAAAATAAAATTGAACGCCAATAGAGATTTTATCTTTTAATTTTATCTTTTCCATCCGTTTTCAAGATAATTAATTACATGAACATTTTTATTTTTTATCTATTCGTTAACGAAAGGATGGGGAGATACTGCCTTATTTTACAAATGTGGCTTCATTTTTTTGTTCCGAGTGTTTCTATGTCATCCCTTTAGAGGGCACCAAAAGGGATGTTTTCACTTCAACCCTGTTTTGTTGATTCTCCAACCCATTAGCCTATATTGAATGTATCTATTCGAAGCGGGCATCTGAGTTTTAAATATGATTTTCCCAAATATTTTAGCTAATATTTTCAGAAAAGAAACACTAGGAAAACCAACCACATTCCGTGTTTTTTTTATAGAAATCATATACTTTTTTGGATATATATCGCTCACGGTGTAAAATGATCTACGTAAAAAAAATCTTTTTTAACTTTAAAATAGTATTTGAATGAAATTTTAGTATGTAAAAAAGGGGGGGGGGGGTCATTATGCAACGGAATATTCTTATTTCTTATTTACTTTATATACTTTTTACTCTAAATTGCTTTAATTTATTTTTCTTTTATTCTTCTAATTACGTAACCATGAAATTAAATATTTAAATGAAGTCTCAATGAATGGAATGGCTACTTACTCAGAACAGGTATTTTTATGTACCTAGCGAGATAGGTAACGATAAAGGCCTGCATACAAAAAATTGTATGTTGTATTTGTTGCTATCTTATTCATAAACTCTGTAAATATTCTTAACATTAATTATGTTTTGATGCCAGCTGTTATAAAAGTTATTGAGCTAATAAACGCCGATTTATCGGCACTGAAACTTAATTAGAAGTGACGATATCAAGACCTTTGAGAATGGTGTTGCGACAATTGCATATGCTCCGGGCGCCGTTCTTGTTGTTCATTTTCTATTTGACATTTCATTTCTTAATAAGAAATTGATCTTTTTTCTGTCTCGTGCACCGGGGAAAGTTGCATGTCAGTAACGGAGGAGGAGTTGGCGGTCAGTTAATGCTTTTTAAAAAAAATACAATAAAATAACAATTTAATATTTATGTATGAGGTGAGTTTTAGTAAGTGCGTACAAGGGGGAAGTGTACATAATAATTCTACCTTGTATACATATTGTGTTACAGCGGTGCCATCTTGGAACACTTTGTTAAAATCAGTTTAATTCATGCTTTGACACATAGATGGAGCTGCGACACGGTCTACGTTGTCAGTTATTATAGCTAGACCGCATTCAAAAGAATGTGCGCAAAAATATGTGTGTTGTTACGATGCAAAAAATGAACACAAAGTTTTTCTAGTAAGTAAGTAACCTTTGTTAAACTAAAAAAATCTATATATTAATTACCCTAACCAATGTCGTACGTTTCTGCATTTGGATGATGATTTTTATTTGTATACGATAATTTTGGCATGGTGCCCATTGGGTTGTGTGTCGCGGCGGATAACACGTCTGACTGCGGATCGCGAGATGCCGGGTTCGAATCCTGGCAGGATCGATTTTTTTTTTACGGTCGAGAATATTTTTTTTGTTGAAATTTTAATTACATTTTTGGTTTTGAACATTAATTTATTATATTAATTTTTTTATGTAACAAACCAAATTAAACAAAGATTATTTTTTTATAATGTTGTATAAAAGTAATCAACACTGCGAGAAGAGAAGGGAGTAGGTACCTACCTACCTATCGAACTATGGTTTATTCCGCTCTGACTTATTTATCGGTTAGAAATTTTGAATAAATACTTTGTCTTAATTATATCTAAACTACCCGTAATTAAAAGTGGAAATATACCGGATACAATTGACTGCGAAGCGGCTGACGTAGGCATAGGTAAACAATTGTGTTTGCTGCACAGCAAACACAATTGGCCGGGCAGCGGCCATCATTGGCCGCGAAGCGGCCACAATAGCCGCCCGCAGGGCTTAGCAGTAAGCAATCGGCGAGGCCGATTGCTTTCCTGCTAGTATATATTTATTTGGAGTATCATATCGAGGCTTGTAACACGGGCTTGCCAGGCAACTTTCCCCCGCTTTCTTCTTACCGCACAAAGCTAGCGAATGTTCTTTTGCTTGTGGTCAACCTATAGAGTGCGTCACGCGATAAGCGCGCGGCTCATGTTGCGCGGTCACGCAAGGGTCGTTTTAAATTATTATTTTCACACGATGAAACAGAAGCGGGCGTTGAACATTCATCATTCGTCTCCGCGTTACGTCCACATCCGGCAACATGGCGGCGGCCCCGCGTTTTGGCGCGCACTTTTCCCGCCAGACCGGAAGAGGCAGTTTCCCGCCCGCGGATAACGAGCGGCACCTGCCCGGTCTCCCCGCTTCCGGTGTGAAGAGCCAGATACATCAAGTCATGAGCCGCGTGATTACGGGCAGCCGCGAACCGTAAAAAAAATTAACGATAAGTTCTGTGTGATTTTTTTATGGACTGTTGTGTCAACTCGGATTACAGTTCGCGACGGCAGTTTAATCTGTGTATCTGGTTTGACGGGTTACACCATCCCGGGAGAGCAAAATTTAGGTAGAAATTGCGTGGTTTTTACAATTTTTTTTCAATTTATTCAGCAACATTTTAGATTGACATTTAAAAAAATATTGATTGTATTATCGTGAAGCCTAATGCGAGGCTAATTGCTGAGTTTACTTTGTGACCTGGTAATTCTTCTATTATTGTTGGAAATTCCGTTATTGTTAGTTATATTAATATGTTCATTTACCAAGTACCTACAGACGGAAACGAATATCTGACAATTATGTCAGATATTCGTTTTCAAAAGAAAAAACACATTCGTCAGTCAAAATTGTATAGTTTCGTAACTTTTGTGTATGTAAGAACTTTGGAATATGAATATGAACTGAAAATCGATAAAATATGAAAGTGGGTAGGCATTAGGGATGGGCGTTGAATAGACGGACTAGTTGAAATCAACCGTTGACGTTGCGTAGACGCGTCGACGTTTACGTTTATCACATGGACTAGTTGAATTCGTAGACGGTGGACGGCGGACGCCGCGCCGTGGACGGTGGACGATTAAAGATTCAACGTAATGCAAAGCAACGAGCGAGAGCGCGATTTCTCTCTCATCTCTCGCTGTCGACTTGTAGACGCCATAGACGGCTCGACGGGTAATTTCATTTCAACTCTAAAGTACACGATCATAGAGTGCGGATCTGTGTTCACGAACTATGACAGAGATTTGAAATTTGAATGCATGCGTAGGGAGAGATAGGCTTAATAAGCTATTATCTATTATTTTTTTACTTGATTTTTTGCGATGTGCACGTGCGACGTTTCGGTGAATTCCCAATTTTACGCTGTATAAAATAAAACAATTCTGTTTAATTTTTTTATTTTTATTGAACTATTATTAATTAACAGGCCGGCTAGATATTTTTCTTAAATCAATATTTTATTCGATCGATCTCGACTTCTTATATCTACCTGAAAAGAGATGGTAAAATTTAATTATTGTGTTATTTCGTTACTTTTCAACTTTAGCATATAAATGATAAACAAACTTGTAGGGAATAAAATTTTCTATACCTAACTATGTTCCTTATTCAGCAGTCCAACATTAATTTTTATATATGTAATATAATCTTGAATTTAGGTTCCCTATTTTCAACATTAAAATAAAAAAGTAAAACTATTATAATTTTGTTTACACCACTTTTTATTGGTTTTTTACATGTTTCGGGAACAATGTTCCTTTTCTCAGATTGAGCCTTAAACTAAAGTTGACAAATAATACAGATATATTTATTCATTAATAATGTCACCACAAAGTGAAAGCCTGACTTTGAAAGATGTATTTTTCAATAAATTTCTAGATAACATCTCAAATGTAAAGTATTTTTAAATTATGTATTTATTTATAAATTTATAGATAATAAATAAATGTAAAGGTTTTTATCATTTTATTTAACTTGTATTGGAACGAATGAATTTTTCGTAATCAATTTGAGTTAGTGTAGTGATAGTCCAACGTTTTACAAAAAATAAGTCAGACATATTGAAAAAATTCAAACTTTGATGTCGCATATCTCCATAACTATTGATATTAGGTCGTGATAGCTTTCGACTCACAATCGAGGCAGGAATATAGTCCTGCGAGGTTATTAATGTTTTCCAAATAACCCTGTACACATGTAATGATATGTACCTAATATATTTTTTTATACACACATTACTGCTTTGTACTTTATATTTTTAATTTTTATACTCATATTTTAATGCTTATACCCGATACTTTAACTGCCTTCTATATGTAGTTATATTATATGTTAATGCTTACAACCTGTATATTGTTGTGAATGCCACTCTTTCTGTATTATATAAGAAAGAAGTCTATAAAACAATAATGTAAAAGCCTATAATGTGCGTAAACAAATAAATAATATTTTATTTTTTTTTTATTTTTCCCGAAACTATATTCCTTCGAACTTCTTTAAAATTTTAAAAATTAACGTAATAAAAATAGCCAACGGTTGAGCGTCGAGCAGCGTCGCGTCGAACCGCAGACAGTTGACCATCGTCCCGATGTTTAGATAGAACGTCCGCGACGTCCGCGTAACGAAGTTGACGCGTCAACTAGTTGACGAATTCAACTAGTTGATCGTCTCGTCGATGGACGGACGTGGACGGTCTCGTTTCGTCGACGGTAAATACGTCGACGACCCATCCCTAGTAGGCACTTGAACTTTTTTTGAAAAGCAAACGATTTCTGATTTGTCAATCACGCCAAAGAAGTATAAATTCTACCGCGAGTACATGAGTACTAGCGAAGGGAAAAACTTCATTTCAAAATGAAGACTACAACACACACACGTTCACCAGTTTGAAGACTACAAAGTGTTCACTACAATTGTAGTAAAAACTACTTGAAGTGAAGTAATTGTAGTACTACGAAATGAAGTGAAGTAATGAAGTGATTTTAGTATTAATGAAGTGAAGTAATGAAATGAAGTAATTGTAGTATTAATGAAGTGAAGTGTAATGAAATGAAGTAATGTAGTACTAGTGAGTTAAAGGTCGCCAGCCAGATTTCTTCATTCGATTCCAAATATTTTCAAACCATGGGAGGGGGGGGTTGTCTCAGTTTCCAGAGGTTTCTTCATTTAGCTACATCAACTTCCCAAAAATTTCTTCATGGTTCCCAAAATTTTTCAAACCATGGGGGGGGGGGGGGTTGTTACAGATTCCAGAAATTTCTTCTGATCTACATCAACTTTCCAAAAATTTCACGTAAAAGATACACTATTTAAAATATGTTTCTGAAGTGTACTATTTGAAGTTTATACTTTCAATAGCTTTGGTGTTTGTAGTTTGTAGTGTGCACTACACATCAAAATGTGCGAAGTGTGCACTTCAATGTAGTGTAGTACTACATTGTAGTAGTGAGTACAGAGCGGACCCATCACTAATGAGTACGCGCTCCTTCAATTTTTTCATATTTATATTGCTCTATTAATTGGTTTGTAAGCCATAATCGATGTCAGTTATACAATTTGAAGATATTTTCGATGGCATTCAGGTTAACAGATGTATCAAAACCTTCGCTAGCGCAGTTTACCTGAGGAGATTAATTAGCAACTTGGTGTAGGAAGTTGCGAGCAAACCAAACGATCTAAGCAACACTCAACTTTGTAATTAATTGGAGATTGCACTGGGAGCAGGTAATAGATATGCAGGAATACCTGCCTCGCGCGTAGGAGATCAAATGATTATACCGATGTGTTCAAAATCGGTTTTAAACGCAATCGTTTATGTGTAGTAGATGTTATTTGTCGTCAAATCTTAGGAATGGAAGCGAGAAATGCAAGTAATGAAAAGATTATGAAATAGAAAGCAAAAAATATTTTAATGGTCCAAATAAATGCCTGTTATTACCACTGCATCAAACTCACAAAATAAACAAAAAAAAGTAACCCATAAAACCAAGATTTTATTATACTCCCTTTCTTTGTAAAATATAACAACAATTAAAGACGAATTAAAACATATAACATAACACTAAACTTACAGTAATTTAATATATTTCTAAAATGTCAGATGTTTTGAACTTTGAAAAGACACTTCATGCTTTGAAGATTAAATTCTAAAAACATTTGTTAGTCAATTTAGATTTTCGACATTCGTAGTGAAGTACCTATTATGTATACCCATGGAGTAATTCAAATTTAGGAATTATTCCGCGACGTTATTGGGTCGGTAAGCTAGTAATGATTCCATTTTGAAAAAAACAATAAAATTTCTAAAAATCCGAAATTATACCCTAATTATTAATTTTTTTAACGAAAATTTGATGGATCTTCTTGATCATCGCCACGAGTCTACTTGCCAAGTTTCAGCTCGATTGGATAACGGGAAAAGGGTTAGAAATCGATCCAAAGTTTTTTCACCCGGCAAGCAAGCAAGCAAGCAGACGCCACGAGTTAATATAAAGGGAGTAAAAAAAAAACGGTAAGAACATTGCATAATCGAGGCTTTCCGGTGATTTGAATCATTTTAAAAGATTTTGAAAAACCCTGGAAAGACTGTCGAGTGCGCGAGTGTATACGGGAAAATTACAGGAAGCAGTCTTATTTCTGACAGCTTGTGAAATCCGTTGAAACAGCAACAACTGAATGAATATTCTAGTGGGATAAGTATCAGTGCAACATAAGTGGGAATTAAAATTATTTTTCACTAATAATAAGAATAATAATAATTGGATAATTTATATAGCGCCGTTTTCGCGAATACTCACCTCAAGGGCGCTTTACACAGAGAAATTATTATCTTACAAGACAACTTACTGCTAGAAAAGAAAAAACTTATTTACTATTACTTATTCACTAGGTGGCGTACAAGAAGTGGAATTAAAATTGAGTACTATAATAGTTTGTGAGTCCCTGAAAGAATTATGTGTTTTCGCGGAGTGCACAATAGGAGTGGAAAACATTAGCTAGCGTTGTTGTGGTCAGATTCTATAGGTTTTTATAGGATTGTCTAAAATAGTTCTAGTTTGTATTAATTTCTATTGGTGAAAATCTGGTCGGATATGATAAGAAAGACTTTGAATTTCATTTCGCTAAAATGTCAGTGAAAATATAGACTCGCTAGAAATACAGATTTACTGTAACAGATACATGTAATAATATTATTTTTATTTAAAAGCAAAAACAATTCGGTTTGTTTGTGAACTTAAAAAAACACGTTAAAGATCTCAAAATATTCCTCGCCATTGCCAGGAGCTATGTTTTTTTTTGGGGATTTCTTTGAGGTTTCTCGGAATTTTCGGTTTTGAAAATTATTTTTTTCACGAACAATCCTTCGGGCAAGTTCCGCAGAATAAAGCTTCTTCGAGCTTTCATCTTTCCGAAAATTCCTCCACTTCAGTGCGACCACTTTTCAGCCTCACATGGGAACAATGTTTCCAGGAATTTTCTGGAATGTTTGAGCGAGGAAATAATTCATTCAGAAGTGTGTTTTACAGAAGACAGAATGAGGTTTTTAGAATTCTTATATTTTTATATAAATGACTTCTATTTTCTTTTCCGTCCCTTTATGTTTAAGACGCGTAAGATTCAAAGGATCAGGTAAGGTTCAGTACTTTTCTGGTGACACTTACGTGTTTTTTTAAATCTTATTATATATCTTAAAGAAATCAGAATTATATATAATTAATATAAATTTCATTCAAATGTAAGCAGCACATAAATATGTCTTAAGTTTCATTTTAATCCCTTTTTCATTCCACTGTGCATAATTGAATTTTGCGATCATTTTTTCTCTATAAAAGGTAATCTTATTTCATGTTTTCTTCTTGTGCGGTGGTCATGTTCATACTATGTATTTTTTTATTAAAAATTCAAAAGTGTTGTGTCCATTACGAATTTTATTAAAAACCAGCTGTGTCTGCGGCCTCGTATGCGTAGATTTTTAGTAATTTGTGTATTAACCTTAACATGTAGATATAAGTCGTCCGGATTTTTTTAAAGAACTTTTTGAGTTCTACAACTTCTCTATAGTTAGTATTTAAATATCTCTTACCGTTAAGGAAGCGTTTTTTCGTCGACTTTAGTTGTAAAATAGGTCACTACGAAAAGTCTATTTATTTTAATTGGATAATATATAATTTAATATAGCCTATGTCCAACCTGAAGTCCTATCCTAAATATTGGTGAAAGAATTTTTGAAATAGAATGAGAAGTTTCGGAGATTATTCTACATCCAGACTTATAAACTTTATCCCTTATATATTAGTATAGATAAGTGTACATAGATAGATATATGAATTAAATTAAATGAAAAAAATAAAAGAGTTTGCCTGAATTTCATTATTTGTAATTTTTCTAGCGTTGCTTTGATTCTTGTGTATCGATTTTTTTAAAATATTATTCTCTGTGCTTTATTTTGTGATATTTATTATTTTACTTTACGTCACTGTATTACATAAATCTACTGTGTCTTATATTTTGTATCACAGTAACAAAGAAACGTTCAAAACAAAACTACTTATTTCATTAAATATATGTTTAATCTTTATATAGAGCTAGTCTAAAATGCTGCCTTAATTGTGAAAAATTGACGAAAATTCTTTAATATAAATAGGTATGTAAGTCAACGACTTCAAAGATTGCATTTTTTTACAATATTTCTGACTAATCTTCTGTAAAAGATAAGATTATAATTAAAGTAACGTCCCTAAAACCTCGAACTCAAGATCAAAATAGGTTTCTTTATCAGGATTTCTGATATACGAATATAATTCCATTCTTCTACCTTATTCTTTCATTTCTCTTCCATTCTCCGTGCTGACAACAGCATTGTTCGTAAATACAGTAGACAGATGAAATATTGTCCGGGGGTAGCTTATTTACCCCGCACTGTAGCGGAAGGGTTGGAATAAAAGCTGAATTAAGAGCTGTCCGAATGGCGAACATTGTGCACAAACGCTATCGCCCTGCGTGGCACATTATTTTGCATCGGAGTCCGTGATTTATCGGTCATAACGTTATTTATGGTCCTAACAAGCCATCTCTATTGTCATAATCGTGGGCGCTCCAAGCCCCGCTCTGACAATGTCCAGATATCCATTTTTTAATACAAATCGAGCGAACAATATCAGAAATTGCGAGTTTTGTGGACGTGTTTTGGTCGGCAATTTAAAAACTAGCAGGTGGATCGCCAAATATTTATTTTTTTAAACTGTCTATTTGCTATTTTTAATCTACGGAAACTTCGTAGATAGTATTCGTTTTTTGGGTCTGGAACTACTACTTGTACTTTTTTTAAAATGGTGACAGTGATAGCGACAGTGACAGTGACAGTGACAGTGACAGTTACAGTGACAGTGACAGTGACAGTGACAGCGACAGTGACAGTGACAGAGACAGTGACAGTGACAGTGACTCCGGTGTTCAATGAATATGTATTGATGTATGCAGGTACAATGTAATGAGGCATGCAAGTAAAGCACAACAGGTAAACTAGAATAAATACTCACGGTTGGTATATTCACTGTCCTTTTTTGTTTTTAAATTTTATATTAATTAGAGCATTAACAATTTGAAAAAATGCATACAAAGAATAAAATATATAAATGTTTATTTACTTCTACGATAAAAAAAAAAGAAAAACAAGCATCCAGGTAATGGATCTAGAAACGTGTAGAAGTGAACCGAAGAAATTAGCGCTTTCCAGGCACCGGCGTGGACGCGGTGTAGCTATATATAGCTTGCACGGCGCGTAAGTTCAAGTTAAAACTGCGATTAGCGAGCGATTTTTCGGGCGTGATCGATGTTGAGCTCTGATATATTGTGTAAAAGCGTTGTAAATTGTTTCTAAATAAAGCGTATCAGTACATCTGATGTGTATCTTCGTGCCCAGTTTTTACTAGTCTGGACCAACTTGCATACATTGTTGCAATATTGAATGTGAATCGCGTAGTTTCAATAAATTGCAAAATGATAGAATCATTTTCTAATAAACCACAAATTCAAATTAGCTTTTCCGCTAACATCAATTGGTAATTAAAAAAAAAGTTAATGTAGATAATTAATCAAGATATGTCATAGATGTCTCACGAAGCTATTTTTTATATGGAAAAGTAGAAAATATATATGGTAGTGAATCATGATGGAATTGGTAATGATTATTTTGTGTAAAGTGATCACTTAAGCCAGCCGTACGACAGATCGTAAGCCTTATAAATACCCAAAAAGACATCCGTACTTACTTTTCCATATAAATAGCTTCGTCTCTGTGAGACATCTATAGCATATCTGATTAATGATGCTCCCTCTCGGGATAAAATCTAGTATGGTGGTCTTGAAAAATTTGAACGTACTCAATTCTTTTCTAACTTTATTATCTTATTCTAACTTTGATCACTTTTCACAAGTTCCGTAATAACTCACTGTGTAAAATTTTTTATAATATTTTCTCTTCTTGGCTTAGGCCAACGATGTATATATGGGAGGTATCCGGAACAAATCAAGAGTCTGTTATCTACAAAATGTAATATCCTTGTGCAGAACACATGCGACGTAAACATGAATGGAGACTTTATTTCCCATCCTGGATTTGCTGACGACACAGTCCTCGCGGTGGAGTCGTTTGAAGACCTCCAAGGAAAGGCTAAGCGACTTAGATACTGCGCTATTCTGAAAATAGCAATACTGCGATGTCAGATCTTTATCCCAACACTTAATATACGAAAATAAAAATAAATAAATGAGACGTACGTAGTCGGTGTTTTTTATACTTAAAGTAGAAGATTTGTCGATAAATATATTATTATAGATGTCTCACAGAGACGAAATTATATTTTTATGGGAAAGTAGGTATAAAAGTCTTTGGGTGTACATAGGGCTTACGACCTATCGTGCGGCTGGCTTTAGTGATCACTTTACATAATGTAACGTTCGCCATTTACATCCATGATAGAGTACCAGAATACCATGTCTAATTTTTGGAAGTTGTGTATATTTAAATTTTAAGGCATGTTTCGTACATGTGTTGAAACAATCCTACGCGCGGCCGGCATCCAAAACTTTTTCATTCCCCTTAAATGACCACAGATTCACTAATTTATTTACGTATTTATTTATTTATTTATTTTATTAATTATACGGCTTAATAGCCCTTTACAACAGGTTTATACATAATTAAAATACAACAAACGATTAAATTTACAAGAAAAATAAAGGGTATAAATGTAAAAAAGTATATATACATAGTTTAAACATAATGAGGTTAGACATATATGTAAAAAAAGTATATATGCAAAAAAGTTTAAAATAGTGATCTCAGAAATTTTTACTCACCGATAATATAGCAATATTAAATTTGAATAGCCAGGTATATATAAAAAATTTAAGACATTATATAAAAATTTAATATTTTGAAAAGAAATGATCATATAATGATTTTTTAAAATTTGGGAGAGTTAGATTTAAAATGTCGACATATGTAGGTATTTCATTGCCCAGTTTGTGCATCCGAGGTATGCTAGAATTTGAACGATAGTTTGTGTCCAAATTGTCACAATAAAACAGCATGTTTTGGCGGGTCCTACGGTTAGGTACTTTAAAATTAATACAATTCAGGAGTTCGCAACAGTCGAAATTTGAGTGTAATATTTTAAAAAGGAATATTAAATCTGTTAATTTTCTTCGATCTTCCAAGGTTAGGAGATTAAGATTAGTTTGCAAATATTTGTAGTTTATTTGGTCGATCGGAATATGAAGCTTAAAATTTATAAATTTTAGGAATTTACGTTGTATTGTGATAACATATGCATAAATAAATTAATTAATAAGTAGGCACATGCAGCCTATATTTTTTTCAATTCCACGCTTCACAATTGAAATATTCAAACATTAAATGCTCGCAAAACTAAATGTATTAGAATTCTTGTTTCAGGGGTATAAGCAAGGTAGCAATTGACCTCAAGAGTACCAACCTTCTTGAACCTCTTTAGAGCGTCCACTCATACGCACAACTTTCCCCGCCCACTCTTCAATTAAAAAACAAAAAGTTAAAATTATCTTCATTAAACAAAAGAACACAATGAAGCTCGGAGATCTTCGCTTTCCATTCGGTAAAAATGTATATTATCTCTGAAATTTTTCTTTTTAATTTTTTAATTGAGAAAGTCGCTGTAATCAGATTATTCTCGAAGTCGTCCAGCACTCTGGGAGTGTTTTGAAGTTCTGGAGAGATTGCCTCAAGACATAATGGAACGTAATTGCGAGCCGCCCGGATATCAGATGCCCAATTGTTTATTGGAGATTTCTTTTTAGCGCGCGGGGTGAGGGTGGCGGAGAAGGGTGCGAGAAGGCTCGGCGCACTGCGATCGATTAGCGATAAGGTTTACTGGACAAAACGATTGTGGGCTTTTTAGCCTTACGAATTCAAGTAAAATATATAAAACACATAATGCTTATTATAATAAGTGGTCTGCAAAAGTGTTAAAGTTATAGAGCACTTGTAGAAGTAGAATAGGCGGTCTAGCCGCGTGAAGAGTACTCAGAGTATCGTAGACTCTAAGGAATCGTAAAAATGGACAAAACGATCAAAGTTTATCTCACGGTTCTCCTTCAAATTTACTTAATACTAATTGATATAAATTAACTTTGTTAAAACCACTTATTTATTGAAAAAAAAATTCAACATGTTTCGAAGCCAATGGCTTCTTCGTCAGGATAACAAAAATAATATTTAAAAATCGAAGTATCGATCAAAATATTAAAAAGTATATGGAAAATGATAATATAAAGTACCTACTTAACATGAAAATAAATTTAAAAGATAACTATTTGCAAAAAGGACCTTATTATTTATAACATTCAATTTACTATTTACTCTCATTCTTATTTCCAAAATTTCTAATTTATCAAATTGTGATTCTTTATAATTTGTATGTAAAATTTGTAAACCCTTATTAATATCAAAAGAATGATCCATACCTAACCAAAAGATGGTTAGCAAATTCGGAATAATTATTACTATTTAAACACCTTAAGTGTTCCTTAACTCTAATTTAAAAATTTCTACAATCATTCATATATAAAAACAATCACAATCATTACAAATTAATTTATAAACACTCGATTTTTTAAAAAAATTATCCTTATCTTTATTATTTAATATGTATTTTTTAAATTTATTATTAGTATAAAAAGCTGGTTGAATAACATTTGAAATATTTTTAACTATTGAATTAGAAATTTCATTATTTATAAATATAATTTTCCTCCAATGTTTATCAGAATCAAAAATTGAAGGGTAAACAAAAGATTTAAAAAAAAATTATTGTACTTTTTATTTAACATAATATCAATTAATTTTTTATCATAACCATTATTATACTAGTTGAAATCGCAAAATCCCTCCTCCATCGAAGATCTGTGCTACCTTCATAAAATGTTGAACAACTTAATTAAGGTAAATTATAGAAGTTTCACAGCAGCGAAGCTATAATAAACATGTATGGAGTCTATACTCTTTTATTTTTATTATTTTTTAATTGCATTACCTACAGATTGCTCCAATTACAATGCAAGTTATAACTTGGAGTGAGTATATGGAGGCGATCCTCTGCTTGATGCTTTCAATGCTATCACTAAATATGGCCCTGAGCCATCGTGTTTATTTCATATATACCAGGGTTTTCGAGAATACCCGCGTACTCAGAACTCTTTACAACTCCTTGGTGCGGAGTAGACTCGAGAGTGGCTCGATGATCTGGGGGCCACATGAGGGCAAGTACTCTCTTATGGTGGAGAAAGTCCAAAAGAAGTTTCTGAGATATCTCTACATGAGAGAGTACGGGCATTATCCTTGGCTTTACCCAACCGAGTTTCTCCAGGGTATGCTTGGCTACAATAGTTTAGAGACTAGAAGGAATGTGTATTTGATTACACATTTTTATCGATTGTTGCGCGGTATGATCGATAATCCTGAAATTATGCAGAGCATTGGTTTGTATGTTCCTGATAATTACACTAGACATCGTCAGCATAGATTTTTTCACATTCCAATATACAGGACCAACCTGCCGATGGTTATGCCTGTTGGAAGAGCCACAGCTATGCTGAACAAAATTGCTTTGGGTATTGATATATTCCATGTGTCTGAGGGGGTTTTCCGAAGCGGGATTCTCCTACATCTTTGACCAGATTTTATGTTATTTTTAATTTATTAAATATTTTCATTTTTGATATATACTTCCTAATATGTATGCCTTAAACATTTTGTTTGTCATGTACATATTATCATGAAATAAATTGAATTGAATTGAAATTGAATTGAATTGAATATATATATATATATATCATACAGGTGGCAAGCCCTGAGCCATACGATGGCTCAGGGCTTGCCACCTGTATGAGTTGGCTTAAGTAATCACTCTACACAATACAACGTTCACCAATCCTCACCATCCTAAGGACATCAATACATAAACAAATTTTTGAAAGTTGTATTTATGATCCAAATTGAAACCTTACATATATTTGAAGGGACTATACAAGAGACATTGTAGTCCTTCTCATGAAATAGTACACATATATTTTGCAGCTGGTAATGATATTAATTATGTAGAGTGATCACTTAAGCTGACTCATACAGGTTTCAAGCCCTAGGCTATATAAAAGACTTCTATACACGTTTCTCATATAAATAATTTCATTTCTGCGATACTTATAATTTATCTTATATAATTAAATAATAATTCCGCAGTGGATAAACCCAGTAATTTTGTTCTCAGTACAAATAAATTATAATTTTTTTTAACAAATTAGTTGACTTCAAAATCACAATATCTGAAATCAAAAAATACCCCCTCCATCGAATCAAATAAGCTTATAAGATCTGTGCTATCTTTATACAATTTTGAACAACTTAGTTGAGTGTTTTAAAATGCCAAAAATACATGTAACCGAATATTTTTAGTCTCTAGTAGAGTTTAATTTTTTATTACTTAAATACAGTGGTTTGATCGAAACACGCTAGAGGTTAATATGAACTTGATAATTAATTTCTTTCATACATTGTCTTACATATCGTTAATAAAAAGTGTAGTTATTAAAATTTTCTAATGCACCATAAATTTTTATTAAAGTAAATAGGTTAAACTGTCCTACACACGCTTTTAAACGATTTTCTTTATCAAAATAATGTTACAACTATTTAAAAAAAAGAAGTTTAATAACCAGTTCTACATCAAAATATGTAATACTTTAAATTTAGTAAATAACGTAGACATTTTTATCGATAAATTGCTTCGCTTCAAAATTAAACTTCGCAATCTCATTTATATATTTTTAATTTTATTTTATTTTATTTATTTATTTATACAGTAGATACACGTTTTTTTATAATAAATAGATTTTATATTATAACATTTTTACAGACATTATACTCCCCGTAATATGAGCCGAAGCTAGAGCTAGTATGTACTTATTGAAATAAATTTAATATGAATACTTATGTATGAAACTCGAGCTTATGTATGTACTTATTGAAATAAATTTAATATGAATACTTATATATATACATACGTAAGTGTATCTATATAGCAGGGGCGTGCAGTGAGGACAAGAAGCGTGACTTTTATTTTAAGATATATTTGGAAATTTTTTTTAAAAAAAATATTTATCTGGCAGAATATTATGAAATATTAAAATCTGAATAATATATGTTAATAATTGCGATTGGAAGGTATATCTCTAATATAATTCAAAATACATGCTTAGGAAATAGACATGCTTCTTTTTCTAACTGCCCGCGCCTGCTGTATAGTAATACCGTGATTAAACATCTTTTCATTTAAGAAAGACAATCGAATTAGTATGTGTAAGCCGCGTGTACGAGGCGCATTGTTTCGTTGTGTTGGTATTTGCGGGTGTAAACACCAACACAACGAAACAATGTGCCTCGTACGCACGGCTTACACATACTAATTAGATTGTCTTTCTTAAATGGAAAGACCTATAACTTTGGTATGATCATCTTATTCTGTTTCCATTTGTTTTCTTCTTTTATCTGAAGCCAATGGTTTTCAATTCAAATGGTTTGATTTCTCTTTTTATTTTTTTACTTGTGTTTAATTGAAATTATTTAAAAATTATTAAATTCATTTAAAAAGGTTAAGTAACATGTAGAAAATAGAACACGCAACACTCTTATCTTCATATATAGGATGTCTCGTAGGTAGAAGCAAAAAAATGGGAGAATGTTTTTTTTTTGTTGTTTTTTACTAACAATATTTATTTAACTTGTGAAACTAAATGTGTTTACTTAAAAGTAAAAAATAGATTTTCCGCCAAAAAAATTTGCTTCACTCTCCAAATTAATATGTGGGTGCTTTTCCTCCATCAAATATAAAATTCTATAATCTACATAAAAATTGTAAGCGCACACTTTTTACATCTATACCGATAAAACTCAATGTCTGTCTGTTCTCTATACAAATCTACACCGTTTGTCCGATTCGATTCAAATTTTGCATACTTATGCTTTAGTACCCGGCGGGTAACACAGACGACATTTCTTCTCTATTATTTTACCCCTTCTCCTCCCCCTGATATATTTTCGATGCAAATCTGTACCGTTCGACTGATCGGACTAAAAATTTGGAAACTTATTCTTCAGGACCCGGCGGGTAACATAGGCGACATTTTCCCCCTCCTCATTTACCTCTTCCCCTCCTCCTGATATATTTTCGATGCAAATCTATAGCTCAAAATTTGCAAACTTATTCTTTAGAACTCGGCGGGTAACATAGGTGACATTTCCTCCCTCCGCTTATACATTTTCCATCTACCCTGATATATTTTCGATGCAAATCTATACCGTTCGAATCGATCCTATGTTTCACCCCACAAATTTATTTTCAAATTAATCCTTCACTCGGGCAACGCCAGGTATCAACAGCTAGTTTAAATATAAGCGCGAGTTTTAAAACAAATATATCTTGTTTTGCTTTGTACATTTATTTATTTTATTTATTTATTTAACGCCCTTATGGGCTTTTACAATATACAGAATATTTCTTTTAAAAATGACATAAGACAGTTAAAATAATAATACAGAAAAACATAAGAAAAACATAAAAACATAAGATAAAATAATAATAAAGTTAAAGGTACAAATAATAATAGTTAAAGGTAAAATAGAAAGATTTATTGTCCATTTCCATTTCGTCGGGCTGTAAACAATTGTATCAGCTTTGTCCTATAAACAGTTATACTATCAGCAAAAATGTCAGCCGCCTCTGCATGCTCATTCCCTAGTGAGTGTAATCTGGGAATTACAGAGTTTGCTAATGCATTACTTCTGACATTTCCACTATAATAGAATAATGCACTGTGTCTTGATGACCTCGATGGGGCATACAAGTCGATCAGACTAATAATCTGGGGGCAATCAATCAAACTATTTACGATTTTTTTTACGATTACGATACATTTGCGAAGGTTGCGTCAATCGAACCGATGGTAGGCAGTAGGTAGTTTTTAATGGAGTCGCAGTTGGCGCCCCTGGCGATTTTTCCTCGAAGCTAATCTGAGAAATTCCCGCGAAAAATGTACGGCATGAAAATTACCAAACACATTACGGACTGCCTAATGTTTTATAAGCGACTTCAATTTGCGGAGAAAAATCCATTATGGATCATGATAGAATTTTCAGTACATCCTGAGTGATGGGAGCTATTTTGAGAAAATATTCGAATACATTACGTCTACTTTAAGTCGACTTTTTCCCGCCGGCCGCATAAAATGACTCTTTTTAAATCGAACAATAATTTTAATCTAATCAATAAGAGTACCGTTTGTTTTTCAAAGCAAGAAAACACTTTGTGGCTTGACATTATAATACATTTAAGATTAAATTAAATACTATGTTTTAAACCACTCTATTGCTATATATTTGTCAACTAGTTTCGGTTGGACTCAACCTTCTTCAGGACAATTATAATATAGACTGATCAGTCCATATTATAATTGTCCTGAAGAAGGTTGAGTGCAACCGAAACTAGTTGACAAATATATAGCAATAAAGTGGTTTAAAAAATAATATTTAATTTATTCTTAAATGTAGTACAGTTTGTTTTCACCACTAATTTCAGGAACTCTTAATGTGTTTAATTAGCAATAATTATCCTGATTTTCTAATCATCTTTTGGAAATGGATAATTATATTGATATGAAATAAAAATTAAGTTAAATTTCATAACTATGATGGTAGATCCAGACATAAATTAATACAAGGGCCCAAAATTACTAAAACAACGCACTGTAAAAGTCCTATATATACAGCTACTAAATACGTCAATCTGTTACCCACCTAACTAAAAATTATAACCGAAGTAAATAAGTCAACTAAAAATAAAATAAAAAATGGATAATCGAAACACAAGAATATTTGATATCCTTGTAAATGTATATTGTAATCATCATACAACTATCATTCGAGTCACTATTTTGAAAGCAAGGTATTGATATTAGTCACTAATTACTAATTTATGTTGTTTTTTTGAGTTTTAGTTGCATGTTTCATTATTACACATGTCTAACTTTTCATCTCCTGAACCTATGTACAGGTATATGTATACAACTTTATTTAATTTAATATATTTATGTAATATATATTATATCTTGTATGTTTTCTTTTGGGATTTAATAAATAAATAAATAAGAGTTTACAAATTTTACTTAAAAATAATACAGGATTACAGTTGGGAAAATTATAGATTTTTGAAATAAGAAAATTAATTATATATTATGAATAACCAGATACTTGTTTAAAATAGTTAACTTTTAAATTTGTTTCCTTTTTTTTAGAATTCTTTATTAAAAATAAAATAAATACATACATGTAACAGTGACAGTGAATATTACATTTTTTTCTACCTGTTTATTTGTCGCCGAATAAGTTAAAACTTATGCATCATATATTCCTGTTTGGGAACATGCATCATATATTAATGTTTGGGAACAGGAATATATGATGCATAAGATAAGTGGCAAGTATGTATAAGTCAATAAATGGAATAGTGTAGAGAAATATATACATCATCAAATATCGAACATAATATGTCATATTAATAATCAAACAAACGAATCATATCAAAAATAATAATTATTTGTCCGTCTATTTATCTGTCTGTCTCTCTATCCGTCTGTCTCTCTGTGTTGCATGCACAAATATTTATTTATCTTAATTATTTAGTTGCAAATATTTGTTGTGTGGGCTAAAACAGGATTTCAGTTAAACATATTGCATTCCGTAATATACTCTTTTAAACTTTTTTATAAAAAAAATTTGCACTCCTGTTTAAACTTCTTTATATTCACTGTGTTTCGAATTGTTTTTGAAGGGCTATCGAAGATTTTAAGACCTTTGTACATTAAACTTTTTATTATTTTTATTTTTACCTTTATAAAAATAATATTTATTACACAATTGTGTTATTCATAGTACCTTTCCATGCAAGAGCTCTTGTGCTCGGACGAGGTACTTTGAATTTCTATATATAATTATATACATTTAATTATTTTACATTATAGGTATTATATAACTAGGATGAAGTAGTGGAGTGAACGTCTTTGATTTTGAAGGTAATGGTGTCTAGTTCAGTTCACGGAGATGTTCTCTCAATTTGTTCTTCAATTGTTCTGTATTCTGTATCTTTCTCATTTCGATTGGAAGATTGTTAAAAAATTTCATGCCTGAGTATATGAAACCTTGTTGATATTTTTTGTATTGCATTTTGGGATTTTAGTCTGATCGACTTATATGCCCCATAGAGGTCATCAAGACACAGTGCATTATTCTATTATAGTGGAAATGTCAGAACTAATGCATTAGCAAACTCTGTAATTCCTAGATTACACTCATTAGGGAAGGAACATGCAGAGGCGGCTGACATTTTTGCTGATAGTATAACTGTGTATAGGACAAAGCTGATACAATTTTTTATATCCCAACGAAATGGAAATGGACAACAAATTTTTCTGTATTATTATTTTACCTTTAACTATTGTTCTTTGTACTTTTAACTGCATTATTATTTTATCTGTCTTATGTTATTTTTAAAATTTTTATTCTGTATATTTGTAAAAGCCCTAAAGGGCGTTTAATAAATAAAAATATAAATTTTAAGTTTGTCTCGTAATCTTGGTGTTGTGTTTCTTTCGAACATTGCCTGTTCGTTTTCTTTGATAAGTTGCTTACTTGATGCTCATTTTTCCAAAGCTTTTTTTTCTACTGAAGTTTGCTAATGGTGATTGATAAATAATTTACGGTTCCGGAAATGCTTTTTTTTTTTAAATCACATTTTTTAACCCCTGACTAGGCTCGATCCCTTAAACGGCGAGAGTAATCTAGCTGCAGGTATCTGAAATGATCGTTAAAAAAGGGTGTTCGGAGTGTGACAAAAGTTATTGCGGACTGTCCATTGTTTGCAGATGATGCAGTGACCCTGGCTGACAAATCTGCCTGATTTACAGCCTCCGGGGGAGTAATGACGGGCTGGACCGCTCTGGTGAAGCTACATTTTCGTGTGATTTATAATACTGGACAAGAAGCAGCGGATATGAATGCCCGCGGATGAATATTTTGACGCGAGGCTATCTGTGAAACGGGCAGTGCGCTTCTGTGAGATCTCACTTCTTTTGCAGTCCACCGTGCATAGTCTGCATACGCCAGACCTCGGTCGTTTCGATCCTCGCTTCCTGGCTGCTTGCAATCCTTAAGATAAGATAAGAGAGGTATCTTAAGGATTGCAATAATATTGCAAATTGCAAAATATTGAAAGAGAATTAATTATAGTAAAACAAAAACATACTAAAGCACTAGTTTTATAATGTATGTTTACTGAGAACACAATCGATGCTTATTTTACTAGAAGCGGTTACGGATATTTTATACGAAACGTGTGTTTTTCAGAGAAACAATTCTCGACGTTTCGTTGAAGTCGTATTCAACGTCATTAGGAGAACAACCTGTGGGTACCCGACGAGGTATAGGGCGGTCCCCTTCGTTACTCAAGTGTAAAATAGTGAAGCAGTATTGAAAATAATGAGAAATTTAACAAAACAGAAAACAAAGAGTTTGTGGACAGATAGATTACATTAAAAAAAACACTTCGTCGATTCTGGGTCAGTTTTTATATTAACACCCGGTAAGAAAAAGAATTACCGTTTTACTCATGAGTTTGTTGACATTTTCATTTTCACATGATTAACTAAATCAATTAATTTTGTGTGTATATTTTTCTTCTTCTTCTTCTTTTGGTGTCATGTCAGGTCCCCCCAACGTTGACTATCACCCGAGAGAAAGCGTCCCTGTCCTGGGCAGCACGAAACAGCTCTCCAACACTTCTTATGCCCGTCCAGTCGCGTATATTGCGGAGCCAGGAAATTTGTCTCCTTCCAACACCTCTACGACCCTCTATCTTTCCCATAAGAATCAGGTGGAGCAATTCATATTTTTCTCCTCTGAGCACATGACCCAAATACGATATCTTTCGGATTTTGATATTTGTCAGCAACTCTCTATTCACTCTAGCTCTTTGAAGAACTCTTGTGTTGCTGACCATATCCGTCCAGGGTATCCGGAGCATTCTCCGATGTATCCACATTTCGAACGCCTCCAGCCGGTTCATGCTACTCACTTTGAGGGTCCACGATTCCACTCCGTACAGCAGGACTGACCATATATAACATTTGACCAGTCGCTGTCGAAGTTTCAGGTTAAGATTGTCATCGCAGAATATCTGTCTCATTTTGTTAAAAGCAGTTCGCGATGCTTCAATTCTGCATTTGACTTCGGTTTCTGGGTCGAGGTTTTCCGCTAGGATACTTCCAAGGTATTTAAACTTTGTCACTCTCTCTAGACCAGCCCCATTCAATGTGAGGCGTGCTCCCGTGTGATCTTGCCTACGGAACACCATGAACTTTGTTTTACTCACGTTCATGTTAAGACCCAGTCTCACACCAGCCTTATTAATTCTGTTTACGAGTGTTTGTAAGTCTTCCATACTATCTGCCAGAATGACTGTATCATCCGCATACCTGATATTATTTTTCATTAAATTGTTTTTTATATTTTGCTAAGTTGTTTATAAATGTTTACTGTCCTTGCGATTGTTATTTTGATTTTAAGGATCCCAACTGTAATCCTGCTTCTATTAATATTTTCAATGGTCCTATGCACACAAGTAATATTATTAATAAAAAAGTATTAATTAAAATGAATTATAGAAGTCTCATGGAGACGAAGCTATTTACGTAGAAAACGTATACAGGGTTCCGGTATCTCGACGATCGGGTGATAGGCCAAGTCATAATAGTTAGTGTATATTATAGATATCTCACAGAGAAGAAACTGTATTAATTATGGGAAAGTAGGTATAGAAGTCATTTGGGTGTAACAGGACTTATGACCTGTCTTTTTATGGTTGGCTTAAGTGATCACTTTACACAATTGTAACATTCGCCATTTTCCACCCATGATAGAATATACCATGCTTATTCATTTTTTGGAAGTTGTATATATGTTCAAATTGCGTGAAGCTTTCATATATGAGTTGTAAGCGCCTTTTCCATGCGGCCTGTACAAAGCCATTTTCATTCCCCTAAATCCCCACAGATGTCGCTATATTCTGAAATTATTGTCTATATTGTCGCAGATATTCTGAATCATAATAGTTATCAGAAAAATATTTTAAAAAATCTAAGTCATGTGTTTTAAAAATTATAGGCATTTAAATAAAATCAAAAAAATCTACAGCCTGTGACGGTCTTTTCACTCCTGTTGCTACAAATCTTTATTATTCTTAATTTTTTTATTTATTTAATAATGCTTCTGGAAACTTTTGTCCAAAATTCAAAGTCAACTGTTCCAGCTTGGAAGAAAATGTCACTTTTTGACAAAACCAAGTATTCAAAATCAATGCTTTGCCCAGTTTTAACTGACTGTTTTTTTAAATATTTTTAAATATTTTTCTGTTAACTATTATGACTTGGCGTATCATCCGATTTCGGCTAGACGACGAGATACGGGACACCTGTATATGGAAGTCTTTATAGTGTGGCCCAGGACTAATGACCTGTACACCTATATCTATATCTTGCAATTTCACTTTTTCTGTTTATTACTTCTATTTTCTCTTTACATTCTTGTTAATTTCATTGTGTTTTCTATCGTTATTTTCCATTTTATTTGCACAACCATGTTATCTTTCTGTTTTGTATCATATTTTGTCAATTTTACGTTGTCTCTCCTGATCGGTGTCATACCGGTGGTTTTACCTTTTCTGGCACAAGTGCTACATGTTTTTATTTTTGTTTTGTCCCTTTCCCTCCAAGGAGGGGTGTTGATTTATTTTTGTCCCGTGCGATGTCTCCTCGGGTGTTCTTATGTTGTATTTTTTAGATTATAGATGTTCTTTTATTGTAATTTTGTAAAACCTCTTTTAAAAATAAAGACTTTTAGCATGGGACATTGAAGGTTTTGCGCGACCGACTCGCCTGGTCTTGCTTCTTGTAATGCTGGGACGCAAGGCCGGGCGGAGAGGACGCTTTAGCATAAAATAATGCCAACCAGGCGGCGAATGTGTTGGGCTGATATGGACGCTTCGGCGCATAAAACAGCCCAGGGTATGTGGTGGGTCACCTTCAATGTACACCTATATCTGGATTTAGTAATCACTTTACACGATGTAACGTTCACCAATTATACCGTGAGAGCATACACACATTATCAAATTTTTGAACGTTGTATACACGTTATAAATCAGTTTCTTTCATATACTCGAATTGCCTATGCTAGAGAAATTTATAATCCTTCCCATAACATAGTGTACTTAGATTTCGCAGCTGATAAAGATACCTCAATTTTTTCGAATTTGAATACGAAGCAATATTCTTTTTAATGCATACTTGTATGATATTCTTTCGAATTATTAAACATATACACTAGAATACGCCTGAAAATTATTGGGCTAGGCTACCCTACAAAGATTTCCATACATGTATCCCGTATAAATAGTTTCGTCTCTGTGAGACTTCTATAATTTATGTTAATTAAAAATTATCCCTCTGTGGACAAAATCTACTCATTGTGTTCTCAGAATATGAAAATAAAGATATTGTTAAATAAATTATGGCTATAGTTATGTACTTACATTTTTAGTGATACTGAGTCAATATATTCTCATGTATCTTTTTTTTAAATAGAGATGGAGCGCGGAGTACGTGACGCAATATTCTTACTACTTACCATCACGTCGTTTCACCATGGGGGTAGGCAGAGAGGATAGAGCGCCACACTCTTCTGTCCTGACATACAAATCTCGCCTCATCCACATTCGTATACCTTCGCATGCAAGCTCGCCGGTTGTTGAGTCTTCTAACGAGACCATCTTCCAGTATCTAGTTTATCTGATCATGCTACGTCTTCCGCGGTCGCCCTCTCTTTCTGGCGCCATCAACACTTGTTCTTTTCATTTTTTCCTCATTCATTCCCTCAACATGCCCAAATCATCTGAGCGACCATTTTTTAATTCTATTAATTATGCTAAGATAAGCTTTACATTCATTCCTAACATCTGCATTCTTTACTCTATCATAAATGGATTCGCCATACATACGTCTGAGGGATCTCATCTCCACTGCATTCAATCTACTTTCGTTCCTTTTCTGCCAGCTCCAGGCTTCACTTCCGTACATCAGTAATGTACCATAATTCCATTATGTACCGCTATTATTATTCTTACTATTCTGCCCTGAAAATAGTACTAACTTGCTGGTGTCCTGGAATGGGGGTCGCCGACCACCAGGTCACTAGGCGACCGTCATGACCATCATGCAAAGAAGCTACTCTGTACATCTATCATCTTCTTCTCTTCTTCATCAGCCTTCGTCTTTCCACTGCTGGATATAGGCCTCTTCCTTATTTTTCCATTCTTCCCTGTTGTTGGCTAATTGTAGCCATTTCTTTCCCCCCACAGCGACAATATCATCGGCCCATCTCTTTTGAAGTCTTCCGATGCCTCTTTTATTTTCCCAAGGTCTCCATTTCAGAACTCTGGGAGGCCATGTTGTAGCATCCTGTCTTGCAACGTGTCCTGCCCATTGACATTTTAGCTTCGCTACACGATCCATGATATCCACTACTCTAGTTTTGCGCCTAATTTCGTCGTTTCTAATTCTATCTCTTAGGCTTACTCCAAGCATGGAACTCTCCATGGATCGTTGCGTGCATTTGAGCTTTTCTACACTTTTCTTTGTAAGGGCCATAGTCTCCAATCTATACGTCATCACTGGCAGTATGCACGATTCAAAGGCTTTTCTTTTTAGGCTAATTGGGATCTCTTTGGGATATCTATCATAATGATTTCTTTTTCATTGATATATGTGTTGTTTTGAGGTTGGTCACCTTGAGCCAGGAGTGGTCGGCATATAAGGATGTGCGCGCACGGGCGCTCTCTCTCTCTCTCTCTCTCTCTCTCTCTTCTTCCCGCCTACGATAGTATAAGGTCACGATCCGCAACACGGATTTATACATAAAGAAGAAACAGTACTTATTAGCGTTCTTTCACGAACCCCATGTATTCCTAAAGTGACAATACATTACATTTAACTAATTATTATTATTTTTATTTTTATTTTTATTTACTCTAAATTATTTACTACATAGGAAAGGTAAAGGTAGTTGCGTAACTAGACTAGTTTGTTCGAAACAAGTACCTGTACTGTTTTTGAAATTTAGTTAAAAATAAGTGTATAATAAGTGAGTATTACTTATAAAATGCACTAAATTACAAATTCAGAGAAAGATAAAATCAAGTCATATTATAATTCACATCATATAGAGAAAAAAATCAAATCATATTTAGAGAAGGTATTTGAATTATAATAGTCACAAAAACGTTTTACAATGGAATCTACATTGCTTTCGTCTACCTACATTTAGTAACCACTTTGCTAACTTCTGTTTAAACGAATCTTTCACTTTTAACCCTTCGATGTTCGATGGCAATATATTGTAGATTCGTGGAGCACAGAATATGAAAAAGCGTTGGCTAAATTTTGTCTTCATTTTCGGCACTAAAACATTTCCCGATGTTGTGCATATAGTATTTCTAGGTTCATATAGTTTATACGATGAAGAGTTTTTTTTTTTTTAATAATTTCAGTATCGAACTGGTGAAAAGCTGTCTTATATCAAGCACTCTAAATAGGTCTTCAGAATTATATCTAAATGGTTTTCTTTTCTTCTTTCTGGTTCTATTTCTCATAAAAATACCTTTAGCATAAGTTCCCCATTTTCTCATCGGAAAATCCCTGAGATCCCGGCGGCCCTGCGAAAGCAGCAGGTTTGCATTTCCTGTAAATTTCGCATTTCGCAGTAAACCCCGTGTTTTATGGCGCGATCTACTGGCACCGCGGGTGCGGGCATGAAACGACTTGGCCATTCGGTTCGTCCAAATCTGCGCTTGCAAACTTTTTACTGCTTGAGAGAAACGTATGTATATAAGGGGCACAAAAGCAAAGGCAGCAACATCTCACCGAATAGACAAAGTAATCGACTCACTGACTAAACTGACCAGCCTATTCCACAAAATACACGAAATCACACCGAAGACCGTAAAAATTCTGATGTACCAGGCATACGTCAAGAGTAGAATTGGTTCAGAATATTTTGAGTTTGTTCAAATCTTTCAGAACAGTGCTGGATTTATGTCACAGAGACATTATTCATCAATTAATGTATATTATAGATATCTCACAGAGACGAAACTGTATTTATTATGGGAAAGTAGGTATAGAAGTCGTTTGGGTGTACATAGGACTTATGACCTATCTTTATGGTTGGCTTAAGTGATCACTTTACATAATTGTAACATTCGCCATTTCTGTAAAATTTCTGTAAATCATTTCTGTAAAAATCAATGTAGATTCTCTCATTGGCGACATCTGTGGGGATTTAGGGGAATGAAAATGGCTTTGTACAGGCCGCATGGAAAGGCGCTTACAACTCATATGTGAAAGCTTTCCACGCAATTTGAACATATATACAATTTCCAAAAAATGAATAAGCATGGTATATTCTATCATGGGTGGAAATGGCGAATGTTACAATTGTGTAAAGTGATCACTTAAGCCAACCATAAAGATAGGTCATAAGTCCTATGTACACCCAAACGACTTCTATACCTACTTTCCCATAATAAATACAGTTTCGTCTCTGTGAGATATCTATAATATACATTAGTAGAATT
>JADDOH010017706.1:0-23023 GCA_016648135.1 Agrypnia vestita
TTTTTTTAAAATTTAAACTTGAGTACAATTTTTGGAAAAATAATAATAATACGTATAATCTGTTGGATGGACGAGGAAAAAATATGCTGGAAAAAATATGCTGGAAAAAATAATTTCTCTACGGAGACGGTAAGGTATACGTGTCTTCAGAGGCGTGACGCGTTTTTCATACAGGATATTTTTTTGTATATTACAAATACCCGAATATTAATTATCCAAATTTGAAAATACCCTAGGCGAAATGACCAACGCAACAAATTAAATTCATTAAACAGTTTTTTGTGTGTTTCGGTTCATTTTTTAATCTTTGACTTAACTACCACACCGCTACCTACCGTGTTCCCTCGAATATATGACCTACGTCGAAAGTAAGACCTACCACGATTTTTCAGGATGGTTTTAATATAAGACCTACTTGGAAAATAAGACCTATATAAATCACGCACATACGCACACTGAGGATAAACCTTATTTATGTTCACAGTGAAATTATTCTTGCAAACGAAGGTCAGATTCAAAATACCGTGCATATAAGCACACTGGTGAAAAGCCAATAGGATTCTAATTTTTGATATTTATCATCAAATACTGCCCTCTGACCATTTGACCATGCGGCCCGGCTTGGTTGGGTATTTCGTGACATAAGTGTCCCATGTAAACCTCGGAGACAACCAAGTCCACTGGCATATACAACGCATTAGAAATTGCACGTAGCCCACGTGGGCGCGGGAGGTGATTCTGCCATCTTTCAACATTACAGCATCCATCTGGAAGTTGACATTAAGTCGTAAAGTGATGTCGCCGCAAAGAAAATAGAATTAATAAGAATGTCATGGCATTTACTTAATTAAACATTAATTTTCTTTTTAAATCAAGATTTGTACTACCCACACAACTTTAATCATTATAATTTCTATTGATTTCTCTCATCAATAGGTATAAAATAACAAGTTATCGGCTCAACTAAGGGCAGGTTGTTTGATCAGTGGTTAGAGTTATAGTTAAGAAAAAACACTTCTTTAATTCCCCACTGCAAAGGCTTCCTAGACTAGCAAACAGATTACGCGCAACTTGACGTCTTTGCCAATAACTGTATATTATTCAAACATATATTAAAAGGTGTTTTGAAAGATTTGTCAAATTGGACTTAAATAATTGATTTGTATTTGTATGTAAATTTTTTATTATATTATGACTTTCAAAGCTATGCTATTGCTTTTCACTCCACATTATTACCCTTTTTGTTTTTGAATTTCTATTATATTATGTTTTCCTTATGCTTCTGCTTGTTATATACTTGCTTTCTTTATATTATATTTATATATATTTGTATCTGTATTTTAAGTTTTTTTTCCACTTTATGTCATTATTGTGTTTACACCGATAATCCGTTGCATGCGTTATTTATCCAACGGGTCTGAAAAAAAAACATAGGAAAAACATTTTCGCAGGCTCATTAAATTTTGCATCACCAGAATTTGATTTTTTAAATAAAAGTGTATAGATTATATGGCGCTTAGCAAATAAATAATAAAATAAATTATTATCTGAGAAATATTTGAACTTTAAGGTTATTCAAGAACCGCAATGATTTAAATCTGTAAATTCCAGCATCTTCTCAATATTCCCAAGTAGCGACGAAAATATTTGATCTGAGATTTTTTTACCTCGTATCTCTAAGATTTTCCCAATATAATTAATCATTTTGTAAACATAAATGTGTTTATGTTTTGTATTACTTAATTACAAGGAAAAAAAGCACAAATAATATTGTTATTGTGTAAATTGACAATTTTAATGAGTCATTATTATTCCATACAATAACACAGTAATGGATGACAGCATAGAAAACCTCTGGAAAATTATATTTATTTGGAATCTGGTGAATCGTTTATATTTTTTCAAATGGTGTTAATTTATAGGTTGACGCAATGCTCGGTCGGTAAGCAGGCGGTGAATTTTTTTCATCGTCACTGCTTATTGCTTCTTCAAGGTAATATTTTTTGTACCTAAACTAACGTATCGTATCTATGAAACATTTTAAAATTTTAAATATAAAATATATGATTTAAAATTTTAAATATAAAATGTAAAAGAGTGAGGACAGAAAGGGGTGGAGTCTGCCATCGAACGTGGATTGTTATTAATGTATCGTAAGTCTATATAGGTTTTCGCTCTAATCCAGAAGATCTCGCTCTATTTTGATGCTCTCACCACACTTTAATTTTGTTGTTCTATTAAATATACTTCAAAATTATTGTTAATTTTTTAACGTTATCGAATTTTAATTTATTTTCATTTAAAACATTATGAGCTGAATCTGACGCACCGTGTGTTATAAAATTATATTTAAGACATTGTGGCGCCTGCTTTATCAGTTATTAATACAATGATTACTTAATAGCGGTTTTTTTTTACAAAAACACTAAAAATTTCTGATTAAAAAATAGTTGAAAACCTTAAAATCGTTATCTAACGAGCGTACACACACTCACTTTTATAGATTGGGTTCGTTGAATGAAAACAACTGCATTTAACTATTTTAATTAAACAAACTAAAGTGGCCAACACACTACTTTCTTCTATAAAATAATGATAAATGCGACTAGATGAATGGAGCTGGTGAAGTCACATCAGAAATGCTGCAGATCAGAATAGATGGCGCCAAATAGTTTTGATTGCTCTGTCAAGAACATAAACAGTGTTTCTTGCACCTTATCTTGTAATAAATTATATTTTAAAATGTATTAAATCGTTGAAGTAAGTAAATAAATTGTATTTTCAACATTGCTCTCTTTTTTTTTTTTTATTTATTTCCCAAACCTGTATTGTCGCCACGAAGATTTTTTCTTGGATTCAATTTTTCTAACATATCAACTAAACATGTCGAGTGTAGAAAGTAAAATATGATTAATTTGATTGCATTGGCCTCATTCCCAATGTTGTGTCTACTTGTCGCCCGCGGGAGATACCGTATCTGTCTCCGGGTCCTTCGAGGAATCGTCGCACGCCGCGGGGATCGGCCGATTGCGCTAAATCTTCGACTCTTACGGTCCGTTAGGTCGGGGAATGGCACCCACCGCTACCCAGAATCGTTTTAAGAGCAAAAGCTTCCATATCGATCCTACTCAATCGTCTCCAGGTTGACATTTTTATCAACCAACGAGCAGGACCGTGCTGCACCGCACCGGTCGTATAAACTGTTGCGAAGCGGCACGGCCGCTCGAACAAAGCCGTTCACTTTCCCCGCCTTATGATATGTCTTTATTGAAAAGAAAATACATGAATACATAATTATAATACATAAAGAAAAATAATATCTAGTATATAAAGGAAAAATACAATTAGAAACAAAGTAAATAGGATAATGCAAAATGCATATAAAGAAAAACAGTAATAATAATACAAGGAAAATAAAAAGAAACCAAATAATAGAAGTGTAAATAACAAAATTAAAGAAATACAATAAAGTAGGTACATAAATATAATGATAAAAAGAAAATGAATGCTATAAAATAATCCCACGGCGGCGGCAGTGGATGGCTTCAAGTCGAAGACAAGACAAAAAAAATAATAAAGGAGAACAAACCGCTCCCAACAAGGGGAAAAAGAAAGACAAAACAAAAACGTGACACCCAGCAAGGGAAGTCGAGACCGGCATATATACATCCGATTCAAGAGCAATGCACCGGAGATTAAAAAGTAACTTAACCCAGAAACATCAGACATGGTATCGATTAGCTCTACAAGAGCCAAGCTCTTTACACAGGTCCCCGCAGGATTTCCCATCGGGACACCCACACCTTAACAAACTCACGGAAGCATCCGAAGTTCCTTGCATTCCTTACCAGGTCGAAGGCCCGGTACATTACAGTAGGTACAGAAATATTGCATGCGAGTGCTACGACGATTGGCGACAGAGTTAATGTACCTATCGGCGGCCGGGACCTGGTTAGCCGCATCGAGCCACTGATTGGTTGTTATCGCTCGATGCATGCGGCTAGAGTCGTGACGGCTCTGGACCACCACATCAAATTGCATTACGCAATGCAACTTATATCGTGTCCATCGCCATCAATCAATATTGTTATGTCTGCTTTGCTATATACTAAATTGTAAGTTTTGTTTGAAATTTTCGTCGGCAGCCGTGCCGTGATGCATTGTGGCTGCGCTGCATTGACGTGTAGCATTAAAAATGCATACCGACCTAGCGATGAACGAATAGGACTGATGTGTCCCGGGTAAGGGCTTGTTCAGACACAGCGGGAAACGCGCGGTTTCAGAATCGCGTGGGATCCGCGCGGGTCTTATTTACGTAGGTTTGCGGTGCCCGCCGCTCAAGTGCTAGAAAATAGACTCGCGCGGCGTCCACGCGATTCTATTACTATGGAGCCTTTCGAGAGCGTTCAGGATCAGCGTTATGGATCGCTTTGACACTGAACTTTTTATTGATGAAGTGGATGAAAGACCTGCAATGTGGGATCTTCAGTGTGAGGATTACTCAAATATGCCAAGAACCAAGCTTGGCAGGAGTTGATGGAGATATTTGGAAATGGTGACACGTTGGAAAAAAATAGTATATTAGGTAAGTAGGTATTTATTCACCAAAAATGAACGGACAGAATGATATTTTTGTGTCTTGCCATGGAACACGGCCGTCGTTCACAAAGAAATGAGCTAATTTATCCGTGATATTCAAATATGGAGAACGGCATCGCAGCTGTCAAACTGAAGTTTATATTCGCGCACACAAATCGCTTATTAACCGCGGCTGTTTGGACACATGAGACAACTGCCGATCAGCGCTGTCAGACATATAAATACGTACGATATTCCAGAATAATGTTGCAGACAAAATGCCTCTGCTATGGAAACGGGACTGATTCGCGCATCCCTGTTAGCGGGACTTGTCGATTTCGGTTAACGGGACGCCGAGTGACGTCGACGGCACAATCGGCCGCGGCGATCGCAGACCGTAAACAATGTGGCGGTGAATCACGCCGAGATGACGGCGCTTCCGGCGGGCGGGGTCACGGCGGCCGGGTCACAGGTCACAGGTCGCGGCGGACGCATTAAGAAAGCGGCCTTTCCTCGCCGAAACGTCCACAGCGATTTGGTCATGCTCAACTTTATCCCGGGGCCGACACGGGAGCTGTTGCTCGTAGAGCGGCCCCGGGGCCTTATTTCATTCGGGAAATCAAACTCTCATTAATAACTAGCTGTAACCCGTAAAAATGACGGTACTTTTATATGTCGGTTCCTAAAAAATAGGGTTTTACTTATTCATATCCGACACCCATGAAATAGTTGTAACGAATTTTATCCAAATATTTAAACTTTTTTATATATATTTCCCCTGCCGGCAGTTAATAATACTAAACCCTGGTGATTGTGCGTAAAACTAAACGCGATACTGTCCTTTGATGACAATATCACTTTGGCGACAACATAATCAAAATTATAAATAAAATAAATATGAAAATAAAATATATTCCGGTACCGGGAACCGAACCCGAACCTCCTGGGTGAGAGCCAGGTTACTACACCATATCGGAGATGACACTGGTGTCGGAAATTTTTTTTATAAAGCCAGTGAACCGAAATAAAAAATATTTTAGAAGATATATTGTGCGCCCTTTAATCTTTTTTATATGTACAAATGGTTCGCGTCTTTGCTAAGTCTAATATGTATTGTATTTTTGACGTGTACGCAGGGTCGGCGATAGCAACATCGCTACCGTCGCCGCCTTCGGACTTGCTGGCCCGTGGTTCAAGCCTCATCTACGGCCGTTACACGAAGTTACATGTTCAGTTATTTTGCTTCATTATGTTTTGTTTAAATACTAAATTATATATTTATTATTATTTCATAACAAATAATCGAACTAAACTATACAGAAAAAGGAATGCGAGTGCTCTCATAGAACAAACACATCAATCAAATGTTAAATTATGCTAAACATTTAATTTTCTACAATAGTAAATTCCTAAGTACTTTTTCACATTAAATATAGTACTATGGTTGTGGTGTGTATTGTTATTTACAATCCGATGTAGTGGTTTTCTTGACGAAGAAACGAGTACGTCTCGAAACCGGTAGACTAACATTCTCCATAAGTGGTTGTATACAAACATAATTAATATTTTGTGAAAATGCCTGACCACAAAGTTTATGCTATAAATATTAAAACTATTAATATAATAAATTTAATGCACTCTAGCGACGATGCTAACTACAGAATCAAAACACGCACGTCTCGTAATTCGGGCCTGAATGCAACAGAGACAGAAAGTTGTACGAGAGAATAACAACAATAAATTAATGAGAGTATCTCGTCCTTTGCTCAATGCTGCTCCACAAACGGTTGAGCGGTTACACCATCTTAAGGCATCAAAAATACTTTCAAATAGAGCCAATATTTGATGATTTAAAGGTTAAGGTACGCCTTAAAAACGTAATTTTCACTACAAAATAACACTTTAAATAATAACAAATTAACCTTTAAATCAACTAAGTGTTGACTCTAAATTCGGGCCATAGAAATTATTCACTAATGAGTTAGGTATAATGAAAATTTCAAAATGGCGGAGCCGCAAAAGTCCTTCTCCATGACGCCCGCGGCTGGAAAAAGTTAATTTCTTTCAAATGATGTAAAAGCATATCGACAATTTATTCATTCTTACGAAGTTTTGTGACAAATTTTATTAGGATACCCGCAGAGCAAACATTTAGCGCTTGTTCAGACACAGCGGGAACCGTGCCGTTTCAGAATCGCATGAGATCCGTGCGGGTCTCATTTACCTAGGTTTGTATGTGATCGTTCAGACACAACCGTGCGGTTAGTCAACCGCTGCGGTGCCCGCAACCCAACCGCTAGAAAATAGACCCGCACGGCGCCCGCACGATCCTATTACTATGGAGCCTTACGAGAGCGTTCAGTCGCGTTGCGGGCACCGCACGGTTCCATGTCACAACAGGAGCACGCGTGGATTATATTCTCTTTTCTATGGTTATGGATCGCTTTGACACTGAATTTTTTATTGATGAAGTGGAGAAAAGACCTGTAATATGGGAGAAAAGACCTGTAATAGTGTGAGGATTACTCAAATATGCCAAGAACCAAGCTTGGCAGGAGTTGGTGGAGATATTTGGAAATGGTGGAAAAAAGAGTATTTTAGAGAAGTAGGTATTTATTCACCAAAAATGAACTGACAGAATGATATTTATGTGTCTTGCCATGGAAGACGGCCGTCGTTAACAAAGTAATGAGCGAATATATCTCTGATATTCAAAGATGGAGAACGGCACCAGAACTGTCAAATGACGTTTATTTTCGCGCGCACAAATCGCTTATTAACCGCGGCTGTGTGAACAGATGACACAAATCGCGTGTTTTGAAACGCGATTCTGAAACTGAACGGTTCCCGCTGTGTCTGAACAAGCGCTTATTGCTGAACGGTTTCGAATTTCAATAAATCTTGAATAAATAATGGATAAACTGATAAAGAAGTCAGATGGGACACATTGTAGAGTATTTAGTAAAGTTTATCATTACAAATATAAATATTACGAATAATTTTAGTAAACATCAGATTGTTTCTAGGTAATGATGGTAATTGACTGTGACCTATGATCCGAGATGAGTATGTTGGATAATACCATTAAATACAGAAAATGAATAAAATATAAACATAACATTTTGACGCTACTGTGTTGGGTCGGAAAAAACATTCAATAGTTAACTTAAAATCACGCCTTTGGTCATGGTCGCAGACACAGCGATATCAAAAAAAAGGTAATTTTGAAAAAGGAATGTCATAGCTTTAATATGACATCAATTTGAATTTGGAATTCCAAGTCGAATGCAAGATATCGACCTTCAAACAAGCCAGTATTAGAAAAAGGCAATAATAACTATTAGGTTATGCCGTATGCAACAGGCAACTGAACAAGCCCAAAGATCATTTTGTATCCCATCCCAATTATAATAATTTCGTTGTCTGTCCTTCCGTCCGTCGTAACTTCGTGTAACGTCCGTAACCTCTTTAAAGTATTTTTTCTCTTTTTACTCCCTTTATATTAACTCGTGGCGTCTGTATTGTTTCTTTGGCGCAAAAACTTTGGACCGATTTTTAACCCTGTTCCCGTGATCCAATCGAGCTGAAACTTTGCAAGCAGACCCGTGGCGATGATCAAAAAGATCTATCAAATTTTCGTTAAAAAATTAATAATTATAGTATAATTTTGGATTTTTAGAAATTTTTAATGGTTTTTTCATACAACTTATTCAGTTGTATGAAAATATTCCGACGCATCTGGTGAACACTAAACCTGATTATAGTATAATTTTGGATTTTTGGAAATTTTTTATTACTCCCTTTCGTGGCGTCGCCCGACCGAAGCCCAACGCGTAGGTTAAGCGCCAAACCAGTTTCCACTAGTAAATTAGAAAAGGAGTTTAATAAAAACTTCGTTTTTATGGGTTAGTTTTTTTATGTTCCTTTTCTTCTTTTTTACATAAACAGATATATTTTTATTTTATTTAAAAAGTACTGGAAATCTAAGAGGTTTATGGGTAACATTTTTACATGATTCAATATAAGAAAATATAATAATATAATTTAGATACAAAGTCATTTTTTTTATAGTTGGCTGAGTTTTAATATTTTTGTCACATCTGTTTTGAATTTGTCAGTGGTCAGTCGTTTGGTCTGTTGTGGCAGGTCATTGTATAGTTTTAGTCCGTCGCAAATTAGTCGGGATTGTCCTGTTTTTGTTTTGGCGTGTGTTATGTGATAGTTTTGAGCCATTCTAGTGTTGTGTTGGTGTTTTTCGTATATTTTGTGTAATTTTATGTCTTCGTCTTGTATTTCGCCAATTGCTAGTCTGTGAATGATTTTTAATGTTTCGATTTTTGTAATGTTTTCGATGTTTAATTGTTGTGTTATACGGTATACAGTTTCAGCTGGTGTCCGGTATTTCAGATCATAGACTATTTTTAATACTTTGTTTTGCTGTCGTTGGAGTCTGTTTAGGTTAGTTTTGTTTCCGGTTCCCCAGAAGGGTATCAAATATTCTATTCTACTCTTGACGTATGCCTGGTACATCAGAATTTTTACGGTCTTTGGTGTGATTTCGTGTATTTTGTGGAATAGGCTGGTCAGTTTTGTCAGTGAGTCAGTTACTTTGTCAATTTGAAAGGTCCATTTGAGACGTCTGTCTATGCTGAGTCCTAAGTATTTAGTATTTTCTAGTTCAGTAAGTGTTTCATTGTGTATTTTTATGTCCATTTTATGTGTTTTCCGTTTGGCCTCAAAGTTAATGTAGTTACATTTTTGAGCGTTTAAGGTCAGTATATTTCTTTTTGTCCATTCAGTTAATATGTCTATGTCTTTGTTGATTTGTTTCGTGGTTTCTATGTCATTATTGTTTTCGTAAAATATTCCGAGGTCGTCCGCATAGAGTATTATTTTGCCTCTAATATTTATTTCGTTTTTAAGGGTTAGTTTTTTATTTTCCTTTTCTTCTTTTTTTATATAAATAGATACATACTTATTCCTTAGCAGCCGACATGTAAAACTGTCGTTATTTTTGACGGGTTACAGCTAATATTTTACGAATGCCCTGAACGGGATCCACCGGAGGGCACAAGACCCGCCCCAAGGCCAAATTATTTGGTTCTGCCGAGTGCACCAAGTCGTGACTAACCACCTCCGGCCGGAGGCGCCTGCAAGCTTCGTTAATATGAAATTTCAATCAATGAAAGTCACCACTCATCAGGTCGTCATGTGACTGCGACTGTAATTTTTCGGTCTCGTAACGGCCCCAGCCGCCCAGGGCCGGACTGGTCTGATGCCGATCAAAATATCGACAGTCGAAATCACATGTAAAATGTTATTATTTAGTCAGATAGCGATTGTTGACCGGTAACAGAATGGATATATAAACTCATTTTCAAAGGCCACTTTGGTAATGTCATAAACGAAGTACATTTGTTTGTCCCGACTTATTCTGAAAATAACAATATTCATATTATAATTAACAAGACTATACATTGTTTACGCTGCTAATTTGTTGAAAATACTAACTGTTTCGGGGCCAATGCATATTTTGAATATACGCTGTATTCATCAGAATACAGCGTATATTCAAATTTAAAAATAAAAAATAAATATATGGGAGATGAATAAATAATCAAGAAAACAAATTTCAACGATAAATATTTGCAGAAAGGACTTGGTTATTTATAATATTTAATTTACCATTAACGCTTTTTCTTATTTACAAAATTCTAATTTATTCAATTGTAAGTCTGCATAATTTGTATGCAAAATTCGTAAACCCTTATTAATATCAAAAGAATGATCCATTTCCAAAAGATGATTAGAAAATTTGGGATAATTATTGCTATGTAAACACCTCAAACACCATCAAAATGTCTAAACGTTTTTCAACATTACAAATCAATTTATAAACCCTGATTTTTTTTTAAATTATCATTCTTTTCCTTATTATTGAATATATACTTTTTAATTTATTTAAAGTTTTGGAAGGAGAGAGTTCTAGAAGCTTTCCGAAAAATCTAAAAGGTTCCAGACTATTCTATAAGATTTCGGAATACTCTAGAAAGTTTTGGAAGGTCCTCTCTAGAGTGTTAGAGCAATTCTATGCTCACCGAATAATGGTCCCGGGCGAAGCCAGCCAGCTAGTTCCATTATAAAATTGAACCAGCTCCGTTGTCTACAATAGCTTGGTGTTGTTTGCACGAAGGTGGGCATCGAGTCCGAACCTGGCTCCAGCAATTATCATCGCGATTGTCATCCGCGTATGATCCAGCCTGCACATGGAAATAGCAGTGAGCTGTCGGCTGATGCAGAACTCGATATATCTCGTTCGCTCGTGTCGCTTCCAGCTCCTTTCGGTTCTGACCTGGCAACACCCGCTGCAGATAACGGGCAGCAGGCTGGCTCAACAACTAAACGGGCCAATTGAGGGGAAACACCACCTCGAGGCATCAAAAAATACAATCATAAACTTTTCAGAATATTTTAAGCATGTTAAAAAATTTCAAGATCGCAATTACTAGATTTTTGTTCCCAGAGGGATCGTCATCAATCAAGACATATTATAGATGTCTCAAAGAGACGAAGCTATTGTAACGAGATGCCAAAAAGAATTTACGCACAGTCCGAACCCCTGGTAATGTCACTTGGAACAACACTATCGTAGGATCTAGAACGGTCTACAATTATCTGCAACCTTCATGAAATGTCTATAAACGCCTGGAACAATCGAGAAGCGACGAGGACCTTGTCCTAAACACTAGAAAGTACGAAAATACTAGCATTTGGATACACGGATTAAATACGGAACCACAGCGCAGCGGGAGTTCAGTTGACGTGTTTGACAGTTCGAAGTCGGCCGTGAGCCGCGAGACGACGCCCAGGATGGCCTGTCGTCAATTGCGAAGCGACAGATATCGAGCAAAGTACCTAACTGGCGTTCAAAATAAGCAATAAATACTACATCCGAGAATTGAATGTTTTACAAATGATAAATACGTGTTACCCAGCGATAAAAGTGTTAATATACGAGTGATATATTGCGAAATGGTGCGGATTAAAGAAAAGGGTTAAGTTTGACTTTGTAATTAATAAATCGCTAATTATTTCATTTAGTCCACCCAAGCTACGTACTATACGTGACACTATTTATATGGGAAAGGTAGATATGGAAGTCTTTGAGTGTTTATAGGGCTTACGACCTATCACATGGATGGCTTAAGTGATCACTTTACACAATGTAACGTTGTGTAAAGTGATTACCGATTAATTCCACCCATGATTGACCACCACGTCCATAAAATTTTTGGAGGTTGTATATTATATGTTATTCATGCAATACGTTTCACTTTAACTTAAGCTAACGCCATGTGTGGTTCAAAATTTGACTTCCCCATGAACCAACCAAAATCGACCTGTAATCTACCTATCTTTTTGGGGGTGTGGAATGGATTAATCCAGTTTATATTTGATGGGGAAAATTGTTTCGGTTTTCGAACAGTATTCTGGAATTGAATTTCAAACGAGAAAATGAAAAAAAAAAAATGCTATTATACGCTTTCATTGCGTCCTTTAAAAAGGCGATTACATTCGTAATGGATTTTTTAACATCACCAATGCAGTATCCAAACATCAAACACGTTGTTTTAAAGTTTAAAACTTTTTTCAAACGGCATGTTCAGGGCGTGCAGTGAGAACATTGACGCACGACTTTTTCCTATGCGTATATTTTGAAACAAATCGAAAGTAAAGATATATTTCGTCATGTTCCTACAGCGAAAATCATCATATTATTAAGATTTTAATATTTCATAATATTCAATTTCGATTCTTTTTCCAAATGTATGCTTAGGAAAAAGTCATGCTTCAATGTTATCATTGCACGCGCCTGCTAGTGAGTGACGTGATCATTCATTTTAATCGAAATAATGACTGAATTATGTAGAAAATGTACAGTCATCCACTTTACGTAAATGTTGAAAGTTTCAGAGCTCTAGCTAGTCGGGAAGTTGGTAAAAAATCAATTACAAGACTCCACCACAGCAAGCAAACAAACAAACAAACACGACAAAGAGAGTTAAATAAAATCATGTAAAAAAAGTCATAGTTAGCTCGGCATCATGTCGTGTATTATATATCGCCAAATACAAAATTGTTGTTGCTTGTTGGTCTTGTGGTTAAGACTCTCGCCTCGTGATGCAAAGTTCGCGGGTTCGAACCTCACTCCAGACCAGCAAGTTAATCATATTCTCATAGCACAAGCGTTTAGCTTAGTTTGAAAATAGTAAGAATATTGATGTGACGCGTATTCCGTGTTCGCATCTCTATTTAAAAAAAAATACAAACGTGTCAATGCCAGCAATAAGGCAATAATGGATGAGTCAGACAAAGAACACCGGATTTGACAAATATTCGACAAGGCTGAAAAGTCGAGCGATCGGCCCACACAAGACAAGGAAATATTGACAGTTTTATTCAGAAGTTTATGAGAACTCACCATCCTAGATACGCGACCACCCACTGTAGAGCAAACGGAAGGAATATAATTATTCGCGTCGATTTAAAAAAAAGTATCCCATAAAAACCAAGTTTTTACAATACTGCCTTTCTCATTTTCGGGTTTCGCGTGTACCATATGCGTTGAAATATCCATACAACTTGTACGAAAAAAACATAAAAAATTTGAAAAATCCAAAATCATACTATAATTATTAATTTTTTTAACGAAAATTTGATAGATCTTCTTGATCGTTGCCACGAGTCTGCTTGCAAAGTTTCAGCTCGATTGGATCACGGGAAAAGGGTTAAAATCGATCCAAAGTTTTTTCGACGGCAAGCCGGCAAGTAGCAAGCAGACGCCACGAGTTAATATAAAGGGAGTAAAAATGTAAACGTTTCAAGAGGGTTAGAGGCTCAATTAACGTAGCAAAACATGTCACACAAATACCCATTCTTGATAAAATCACATGGATTTCTAGTATTGCGTGACCTCACCGAGAACCGAATCCGGGACTCCTGGTATAGGAGGCCCGCATTTTAATAGAATTCTCCATATTCTCGGGATAACAACAACTTTATGATGTCCTAAGACAAAATAGACGCGTTAATATGCGCGTAAAGTTTCTAAGAGAAATATCAAGACATCCGTGAAATGAATGTCATCACGTCAAACATGACGAGGTGGGCAATGTTATACAGGGCGTCTCGTGGCTAGTAGCAAAAGCTTCGGGGAGTCTTCTTCATTCAATTTTGAATAAAGAATATTGCTCTAAAAGTGGCTAATAAATGTTAATCAATTAATAAATGAGACTTACAGATAAGATCGAAATATTCACGGTAATATACAAGGCTTCTATAGCGTAATTGGATAACGCGCCTGCCCCGGAAAGGAGGAGATCCGTGGTTCGAATCACGGTAGCAGCCAAATATTTTTTCGTGGATTTGATTTTTCTGTACGCCTTTCTAATTGATTAATTAATTTGGTAGAAAATATTCCTTGCACATTGGGTGAAATGTCGCCAGTTACGGAGACGATCAATTCCGTGTTCGCGTCTCTATTTAATAAAAAAAGATAAATTCTAAAGTGTTCCTGATTCCAATAATTTTAAAATAGTACCAGAAAGTAGGTACTTGCCCGAACATCTGAGATAAATTTGCATTTTGTGTGTGTGTATGTGTGAGCCCAAATGTATGTAAGAATGCATTGTCATCGACATCTAGTCGATGCGCAAAATTTCAGCTCGACTGGATGACGGGAAATGTGTTTTTTTTCACTTCAACATTTTCCACAAGAAATCGATCAATACTGGCGGTGAAAATACAAAGGATATAAAAAGCATAATTCTCTATGTGACAATGTCCGTTACCAAGGCTACCGAGACGCTACGCTAGATGGCACTGTTCTCAAAGCCTTAATTCACGGCCGAAAGTGGATTCATGCCTTGTCGAAAATGTTCAAGCAACCAGGACCTAATTAATATCAATAGTTATGGAGATTTGCATTTTGTCGATATTTCCGACTTATTTTTTTGCACAAAGTTGAACTATCATTACAGTAACTTATATCCATTATGAAAAATTTATTCACTTTAATGGAACGTTTCTATAATTTTATTTGAATTGTATTCAAGCAAATGAATTTTTCATAATCGATATAAGTACTTTAATCTAATCTCTAATATATAGTTTTTTGTTTGTGTTTTATTTCTTACATGCAATATATAAATTTTATTTCTTATATGTAGTCTTGTTAGTGTCTAAACTTAAAAAAAAATAACTGTACAGGTAGTTGCTTCAGAACAGACATTGTCTAGTGAAGCAACTACCTTAATTTATATGTATAAATAAATTAAAACGAAATAAATAATAATAAATAATAATGATGATAGTTAAACTTTTTGCAAAAAAGTAGTCGGAAATATTGAAATACAAAATGCAAACTTTGACAATTGTATATCTCCATAACTATTGACGTTTACGTGTGATGATGAGGTTGTTGTTGCTTGAACATTATCAAGGAATACACTTATAAAGTTTTTGCTACTAGCTATGAGACACCCTGTATCTTATAATTTTACACATTAGTATGATATTTCGATGTTATTAATAATCAAACCAGCTAAATAAACAATCAATATGTTGTTGCATTATTAGCGAAGTCCGCGAAAATATGTTTACCGTTTTTTTCAGTCTATCAACGCGAATTATTTATTTGCCCGGAGACAGAATTTTAATATTCAAATTTGCGTAATACGAGTCGGACGGCGTTAGAAAATAGACAAGGACGAAATGCGTGGGCTATATTTTGTATATGATATGGGCTATATGATCTCATCCGGCGCAGATTCCATGGTCCACGACGATCCCTGCAGACGACAGCTTCGTCAGCAGACCGGCCGCACGGACGGTCTCATCACAGTATGTAATCAAATTAAACGACGTTATTCAGAATGTCGAGAAAATAAAATGACAGCCAATTCTGTTCCGAAGTCAAAATGCTCTCTCAACGACTTGGGGTGGATGGAACAAGAGTAATCCAATCAGCTTCGAGAATGCAACGCGAATCCAACGGGACAACAACAATACGGTCCATTACTAACCGCGGGACTGCGAAAGAGGGAAATTATTCAACAATATCTCTTTCGAAAGCTAGTTTGTGGAACTCCATATTTCAAATCCCCTGCTAAACATGTACAGGGTTATTTGTAAAACATTAATAACCTCGCAGGACTATATTCCTGCCTTGATTATGAGTCGAAAATGTTCAAGCTATTATAATTAATTTGGTTTATACCACCACCATGACATTTTCAAAAATAAATTACGTGCTTTTATTTAACTCTCTTTTTCCGTTGTTTGTTTGTTGTGGTAGAATCTTGTAATTGATTTTTCACCAACTTCCCGACTAGCCAGAGCTCTGAAACTTGCAACATTTAGTAAGTGGATGACTATACATTACTAAATCATTTTCGACGTGATTTGGTCATTATTTCAATTAAAATTAAATATCACGCCACTCACAGAATTTTAATTTACAAATTAATTAATTAACGTTAATTTACCAAGCTGCCGTGGCGAAATTGGATAACGCGCCATTCCCGGATTGAGTGGGGGTCCGTTCGTTCGAATACCGGTAGCAGCTAAAATATTTTTTTATCAGTTAGATTTTTCTGTATGTTTTTTCTAATTGATTAATAAATTTGTTAATGAAATCTTTTTTCAGACTGGTTGAGGAAACATGCATCTCGAAAACTATAACGCCGATTTCGATCAAATTTTGTACACATCTTGCCAATCTATCTAGGATGTGACTAACAATTTTTCAAAAAAGCACCAATCTATTCAAAATATCTCTTACCGTTAAGGCAGCGTTTGTAAAAAACGCATCGCTCGACCATTTTTTCGTCGATTTTAGTTGTAAAATAGGTCACCACGAAGAGCCCTTTTATTTTAACGGGATATTAGCTTATGTTCACCCTGCAAGTCCATTCTAAACATTGGTGAAAGAATTTTTGAACTCGGATGAGCAGTTTCGGAGATTACCTCCTACATCCAAACTTACAAACTTTATCTCTGTATATATTAGTATAGGCTAGTGTAATCGGTTATTATTTTGTGCCTCATTGCAAATTTAATTGAACACAAATTCACATGGTTTAAACCACTATATTTTTGGTAACACCAACTGGTTTCGGAACCAACGTTCTTTCTTCAGAATAAACTAACTAAAAACTGAACATTGAAAAATATGGGCAATTATATTTTTTGATAAAATGTTTGTGTACCTGCCGTATGACATTATTTTCAACGCTCAACAATCTTTTATTGTCTGTTTTGTTTTTTTTTAATCATTTTTATTTTTAAAATTATCTCATTATTGATATGTATTTCTTTTTAATACAAGTTTTAATACAAACTTTTAATTAATCTTTATTTCATTTGAAAAAAAATTTTACCAGTAACATTTTTTTAAAATTAAAATGTATATTGTTTGCTTTTTGAAATCTTAAAAACACGAAACATAAACTCTCTAAAGTTAATTAATTAATATTTGGTATTATCTAACGTATACCAACTTTCTACAACTTTTTTCAATACCGCGGAAGCCCTACTCATACACCTTTTTTTTAATCTATTTTTTAAGACTTTTTATCTTTCAAATTTATTGATTAATTTATCGTCGTCTCCGTTTTTTATCTATTTTTTAAGACTTTTTTATTTTTCAAATTTATCGATTTATTTATCGTCGTCTCAGTTATTAAAAATCTGATGCCAAGAATCACAATAATTACAAGGTTGTTTTACCACGGACATTTCCAAACCGATGAAATTATGTGAAACGCCGCTGAACGGAGTCAAACATCGACAATAACATGAAATACAGGAAACTGTATGAAAAGCTCCCTTTTTGCCATTTCCATTACACAGCTAAAATCGTAATTCAATAAACGGTTCTAATTTTCAATTCAATAACCAATCATTCGCCAGCTTTTGAATTTAGCATCTTTATGATTGGTACTCGATTAAAGATTATCGACAACACATTATTTATATTACTGGAATACTAATTTCAAGTGAATGAATTTTTGACCGTTACGCAAAAATCCCTATGTGAAATATACACATTTTTCTCTTCTTGACAGCTAGCTTCCGGTGTGCATGGATGCGCGCGTATTTCTTTGCATACTAAAATTTCACTGCAACAACTAACTTATTTCGTTCATTCTCTCGCATTTCCGCTACATGCTGCGTGTGCAACTTCCGTTACAATAAAAAGTTTACCCTAAATGCCCCATAAGTATAACTTCACAAACAAAAAATTAGTTAACAAGTCCTTGCACTTAAGAGGTTAAACACATCTTCGAGGGGGGTCGGCTACAAGCAGACGCGGGTTATCTAACGGGTATATAAACCCGGCGACTATCCAATCTGGAGTCATTCGGTGTCAACACTCTGCTGATACAAGATACAGTCATTTATCAGAATAGGTGCTCGCAAAAAATATATCTGACGAAATTAATTAAAAGTGATTCGCGTGCTTTTTTGTTCAAAGTGATAAAGTGTGAACATTTTGAATACACGTGTTATATCAAATTGACGACAGCAGAGAAAATAGTGGAGACGGCACAGGGTAGTAAAAAGACAGACAGCAAGAATATACTGAGAGAATGAAGATCTGGTGGATGCAGGTTCTGTCAGTGCTGGTGATGGCTCTGTTCGTGAGTTCCTATCCTGCGCCTCCGCAAGCCGTAAGTCTTACTTTTCATCTCATTGTTCACATCACAATTGAAATGTATGCAATATGTATAATAATTATTTCGATAGAATTTAAAAATGTCAACAGGTATATAAATTCAAATAACATTTACAACCCTTATAAGGACAGCGTATTAAACAATTAAAAAAATATATTAAAATATACGAAACGTATTTTTTATTTTGATTTTAATGGAAGTAAAATAAAAAAGGATATATTATTTTATTTTCATTAATTAAAAAAAAAATAAGCAATCGCGTATACAGTGATAAGTGGTATATATTTTTTTGTAATTCCGAAATATATATTTTCCGAGATGTTAAGGCGATCGTCTAGCAGAATGAGCAAATTTCATCATTTTTTCTCACATCTTCTCTTGCGTTTTTTATCAAATTTTTGTAGGGAAATATCTCATTTTAAAATTTATTTATCAGATTACGTTTATTTTAAATACGAATATTATGTTAAAATTTCACAAACTAAATTGTATAATTGATTAATAAATTACAAAACCTTCGATGTTTTAAAAATGAAGAAAATTGTTCCACTTTGTGGGCCTTTTATGACTGAACGGCCTGTTGAGATGTATTTTTTATTCAATAATATTATATAGTAAACAATTATCTTCAATTAATTTCAATTATAGCAAAATATGTTGGTTTGTTTACTTGCAATTTATGTTTTAAAAAATACTGTTTTTTAAAAATATTTTATATTTTTGTGGGTTTTTTTCAACTCTTTTTACATGGTTGACAACTTTTTTACTTCAATAGTCAAAAGAATAGATGTCATTATTTTATAATAAAAACAAAAAAAATCAAAATCTTTGTCTATATTCCTGATTTTAGATATTTAACAAAGACGCAACGTATTTATGACGCAATACGCAGTGCCTTGATTAAATAGCTAAAATCTGAAATAAAGAATAATTTTTTGATTTTTTTTGTATTAATTTTAAAATAAAAATGTTTATTCCTTTAATTTGTTAAAGAAAAAAAGTTATAAACTATCTATAAAGGATTGAAAAAAAACACACAAAAAATAAAAATTATTTAAAAAACAGTGTATAAACCTACTAACAGGTTTTGCAATAATTGTAACAAATTTAAGATAAACGTTTACTTTGTAATATTATTGAATAAAAAAGATATCTCAACAGGTCGTTCAGTCATAAAAGGCCCACAAAGTGGAGCAATTTTCTTCATTTTTAAAACATCGAAGGTTTTGTAATTTATTAATCAATTATACAATTTAGTTTGTGAAATTTTAACATAATATTCGTATTTAAAATAAACGTAATCTGATAAATAAATTTTAAAATGAGATATTTCCATACAAAAATGTGATAAAAAACGCAAGAGAAGATATGAGAAAAAATTGTGAAATTTGCTCATCTGCTAGACGATCGCCTTAACAAAAGTCCTGGTTTTTTAAATTACAAAGCAGGGACCTAAACTAATTTAAAATCTAAAAAAAATAATGCTACAACAAAAGCAAACAAACATCACGGGTAATAAATGCAACTAATTAATTATTAACATAGTTAAATGCTATTAGAATGTTTTTCTTATCTTTTTATAAATATTTTTGTTTTTCTATTATCTGGGCTCGATTACCATGGGAAATCACCATTCTAATGCAATTACAAATTTATGGACAAAATTCTGAATAATTTGAGGATATTTGCTTCTACAAGAATAAACATATTATTGGCTGCGTGTCTTGGGGAAAACTTCAAAAGTTATAAACAAGTTATTTACGCGATTTTTTTAGATACATTTAATGAAAATCGAACAACAATCTTGTACCGGCAGGATTCTACTTTGGACGAAAAAAGGCTATTTTTATGATTTTTTAATGAGATTATGAATTGCATGTTGATTTAGGTTTTGTTAGGCTCTTGAAATACATTAAAAAAATATTTTATGCACTTTTAACATACAAATAATAATATTTAATATTAATTATTTAATATTACTGTATTTTAATAACATGTACTTTAATGCATAAAATATATACAAATTTTTTAATGTATTTCAATAGTGTATTTATCAAGCTTAACAAAAGCTACATCAACATTTTTATTCATAATCTCATAAAAAAATCATAAAAATACCCTTTTTTCGCCCAAAGTAGAATCCTGCCGGTAAAAGATTGTTGTTCGATTTTCATTAAATTTATATTAAAAAAAATCGCGTAAACAACTTGTTTATAACTTTGAAGTTATCCCCAAGACACGCAACCAATAATATGTTTACTCTTGTAGAAGCAAACATCCTTAAATTATTCAGAATCTTGTCAATAAATTTGTAATTGCATTAGAATGGTAATTTCCCATAGTAATCGAGCCCAGATAATAGAAAAACAAAAATATGTATAAAACCATAAGAAAAACATTCTAATAGCATTTAACTATGTTAATAATTAATTAGTTGCATTTATTACCCATGATGTTTGTTTGCTTTTGTTGTAGCATTATTTTTTTTTAGATTTTCCTAAGATTTCACATTACTTGAGTTCTCTTATTTGTAATTTAAAAAAAAACAGAACTTTTGTATTCAATTTAATCAATTAAGTATTTATCATTATTGAGAACTATCAGTTTTATTTTAAACAAAACATAAAAAGGGAATACTTATATAAAAACATTTCAAAATTTTCTAACGACCTATCTTTTGTTAAACATTGGACAATCTTCAAACTTTTATCGAATATTATAATAAATTAATAAATTATATTGAAATTATTAAAATCTTGCAGAAATCTGTACCAGAATTTTTCATGATTTTATTTGCCTTGTTTTAAAGCAAATTAATTATAATATTCAGTATACGTTCAGCCCGACAATTTTATATGAGAGGAAGATATGATAAATATTTTTAAAAAAATGCAAATTTTTATATAATTAGTCAGAAATCTGTTAAGTATTTACTTACTAGGTCTATTACACTCCGCAAGTTTTTTAATATTCCTAAGCCTGCCCAAAAATATTGTGACTGTATTTTATAATCTAATTGATTTGAAATTCTGTAATAGGACATTATTACTAAAATGTGAACATAAGATGTATTAAAAAACCATTATCTCTGATTACATAAATTTGCTTTGATAATAATCCTAGATAGATTTTAATTTATATTTCACATATCTCATTGAACACCACATTTATAATTTATTTTTTTCGGAATCATAAAAACATGAAATTAACTAAAGTACTTATAATATTGGGTATACATCGCCCAGAAGCTGCCTTTATATTATTTTATATATTTATGAAAACATTTTTAGAAATATTCCTATTATATTGTATATTTAGAACCAAGAGGTTACACTGTCAACATAATTTGTATTTCAAAAGAAATTTACACTTTACTTTGATGTAATCTTTCCCTTTACTTCAGAATTTGGCTAAAAAAAGTGTTAGACACAAAGCTGGACTTCTATTTATATACGACACGAACAGAATAATTTTTAGACAATTGTTCCAGCGACAACCAGGCATAAAATCTCTTAAATTGTCTGGTTTTAAATTTTAGATGTCACCTGAACACAAATGTGACGTGTGTGCACCGATATTAACACAAAGTATTCCACTTCATAGGGCTGTCAGTGTAGATTGATGGGTCAAAATATTTAAGCGTAATTGCAACATAAGTACATATATGCAACACAATGAATTGCGTAAAAAATCTATGTGAATTTAAATAAATGCTATTAAATCAAGGTGAACTGTCACTAAAAAAATTGTCAATTTATTATTTAATTAGAAGTTTATTTAAAACTAGTTGTGACCCAACAAAAATGACATACTTTTACATATCGGTTCCTAAGGAATAAGTATGCAAAATTTGGGCAAGATCTGTCAAACGGGGTAGATTTGCATTGAAAATGTATCGTGGGGAGAGGGTGGGGTAAAGGAGGTATAGGGAATTTCGTCTGTTACCTGCCGAGTCCTCAAAAATAAGTATTTATTTTACCACTTTAGACCCCGCCCCCTCTCACTCTCTTCCATTAGATTCCTGAATGTTCTGTAGGTTAGTTAGTGCGTGCTTGTCTCTGACAAGATTAACATGCATGTGATCAATATTGGTGAAAGTTTATCAATACCATGGTTGGGGTTTATAGTGTTGTGAATATAGTAGTGTAGTGTTGGTCCTGACGAAAAGACGGGTACGTCTCGAAATCAGTAGACCTTAAATCTAGTAGTGGTTTTTACTAAGTTAACTAACATTCTGTTAAGTATTTATTTATTTACAAAAAAATATTAAAAAATAAAATAAGAAAAAAATTAAAGAAAAAAAATTAAAAAGCTACGGACATTGCAGGAAGTTATGGACAGATAAGCAACGGAAACAAGTATTCCAAATAACTAACTAATAATATTATTAGTAACATTCCAGTAAAATTCAAATTTGTTTGTTCCTCACTCTACCAAAGATTTTACACACACATTGATTTTCCACATCGGTTGCATTTCCACCACATACAATCTGGGTCATTTCTTTTTGTCTTTTCCAGGCTTCACTTTCACATATTAAAGTTTCCGCCAGAACTCCGTTATGAACCGTTAGTCTTGCTACGTGTGACAGATTCCTATTAGCCATAATAGCAATTAGGGCACCATTTATTTGTGCGTGCATATGGTGCATAGCACCATTTACCTTATTTCCCATTCCGTTTAGATGAAAAATAGTTTTGACTTCA